>NDXB01003584.1:23706-39965 GCA_002631895.1 Agapornis roseicollis | reverse complement strand
GGGGGGGGGGGGGGGGGGGGGGGGTAAAAATGAACAGAATCCTGAAGTTCTTCAGGAAATGTTGTATTATGCTTGCTTGGATCAGTCTGTGTACTGCCTCCAGTTTACATGCACCTTTTAAACTGGGAGAAGGTTTGGGGTGTGAAGGAATTCTTAGGCAGTTCTTCAGCCCCAAGAAGGTTATGGGAAGCCTAGGAGAAAAGAAGGAAGCTGAGTTGGATTTAGGCAGGTTGTCCAGGGTTTTTTTAGCTCCTGTTAGAGTTATCCATAGCATCCTGCTCTCCAGAGCATCCCTTAGCATATCTGTAGTTCACAAGCAAAGCTTTTCTTTCTTGTTCTCGCCAGTGAAAGAATGATCTTTATTTGGTTTGTTTCAGAGCTGGAAAAGGAGATTACCAGGAGACCGAAGAAAGTCTGCATTGTAAAAGTGGTGGGGACAAGAAACCTGTGGAAAAACATCGTAGTATTGTGTGTCAACTCGTAAGTTCAGTCTCTGAATAGTTCTGTGGTTGGTAAACTGGAAGCAGTAATGGGAAATGATGGGGGAGCTCCTCTGTTTCAGTGTGGGACCCTTTGCAAGTGTCTCTGATAAATGATCCTGGAAAAACACTGGCTGATGCAAGGACTTTTCTATGGCAAACATGGAGGAGCTCATCAATTGTTTCGGGCAGCAGCATCATGTGTCTTCTCAGGTGTCAAGCTGCAAGTGCATTGCTGTCACCAATGGTCTCACATAGACATGTGCTGGTAAATGCTCACGCATGTAGACTGCTGCTGCTGCTGCCATCCTGGGTAGTGGGATTCTTTAAATCATTAATGCCCCAGGAGTGCAAGTTCAACTTGTCTACATCTGAAATAGCCATGTTGCAGAGGAAGATGTTTCTTGCCAGTAAATATAAACCTACTCCCTTGTATAAAAGCTGTCCTTGATAGGTCTTCAGAAACAGATTACAAATCTTGTGCAGGGCATATAGAGAGAATATGTGTGGTCTCACACAGAACAACATGATGCCTGTGTCCTAAGGCTTAGGCTTCAACATGTTTACATAGGCAAAACCAGGCATTTGTCTGACAGTTTTGCAAGTTACAGGCTCCGAGACCCTCTGTCCAGAACTGAGCACCTTGTAAAGAGGAAACAGATGGGCTGCAAATTTAGCCTCTAACCAAACCAAGCTTTCTGGGAGGACAGTGGTAGTGGATTTTGTAATTGTTCAATCTTACAAAATGCCTATTTGAATCCTGTCATGATGATTTTTTTTCAAGCAGGAGGTGGGAACAAGCCTGCAAATCCCCCATCCTCTGTTCCATTTAGAAGTACATAGCTCTCTTGTGGTTTTTCATCACTTCAGGGCCCTACTATGCAGCCTTCACTCCTGTTAAACAGGCTCATGGATCAGTCGTAGCCTCTAGGGGACAGCCCTTGTGCTGGGCAGATGGCCACCCAAAGGCACATGGGCTTCAGGCTCAGTCTCCTGCATTATTGGTTGCAAAACCAACGCTGGTTTTATGATTTTTGTGTCTCTTGCACCTACCAGTGGGTGACTCCCTCTGTTTCCTCTTAGGCTGAGCTGGTGGGTTTAGCAGCCAGCGTTAACTGCATTTGTGAGAAATGTTTATGTGGGGAATCCTCCCCTCCTCTCCCTCACCTTTTTCAATTATGCACATTTTGAAATCCCCTAAGCCAGAACTAGGCAGCCCAGCTCCTAGCAATAGCACACAGAGGCTGATTGCCTCCAAGTAAAGCATGGAGCAGACGTGTGTTTGAGGAAGTAGCTTCCATGTTTGTTTTTAGGGGATGGAAAAAACCTATGCAATTTAAATTCTGTTATTCCCGTTAGATGGGGCTGTGGTAAATTTTGGTAGCGTGGAACATGCAGAAGGTACCATTTACAGGGAATAATAAGACATCAAGGGAGATAAATGTATTTAGTTTTAAAAGCAACTGTTCTGAGCTGTTCGACAAGTTAAGATAATAGAGTAATTCCTGGGGAAGCAGGCTGGAAAGCAAAGTCCAAATGATACATTGATTTAGTTTACAGATCATGGCCTAAATAACAACTTCAGCAAGTGTGTTTGCATGCACAGAAGAGAAAGCAGATATGCCCCAATTAACTCTGTCCTTTTATGAATGCTTTTTTGCTGTTTAATTTTTCCCTTACATGAGGAGCCAGTCATAATCTAGATATCCAAAGCCACTTTCATTCTTGTGTAACAGCAAGTATAACTAGGTTTTATCAGGGAGAAGGTGTTTAGTGTTGGGGATGTATTTTGAACTATACCATTGATTCCCAAGATCATTGCTGTTATGCACTCAGCAAGTGTGTATTCCCCCAACTGTTTCTATGCTTATATTAATATTCAGTTGACACTGACAGAGTTTCTAACTACTGACCTTCAGGAGGATAGAGGTGTATCACTGTAATGGACCTGCCATTCAGTTTTGGAGACCTGGACCTGTGCCTGCCTCTCTGTCAGGCAAAATTCATTTGTGACATGAGGTTCATCTGGTCTAGATGCCAGGGACAGGAGGCCCTTCCCAGCAGGACATATCTGTGCTGCAATGGGAGTCGTTCAGAGCATTGACCTCCCACAGCAGTTCTGCTGCAGTTTTGCACCACTTCAGAGGTGATGCTGGAACTTCTCATTTGACTTGGGTACCTCCAGCCCTGTGCTCTTCCTTCCTTTTTATTTCTGTTTTTGTGAGGGCTAAGAGAAAGAGGAGTGAAATGGAGTGGGAAGATGCTGATCACTGGCATTACAAAGAAACTTTTAAGAGAGAAGGAGACACACATCTGTGAAATGTGGTGTAAATGTGTAGATTGAATTATGGCTTATCATTTCATAATGGTAATAATTGCAGCATGTGTGACTTTAAATAAGGGGCTTCTAAGGGGTCTACTGTTGTAACAGATTGGCTTGGGAAGTGAGATGCAATCTTCAGTACAACCAAATGCCACAGGCAGGTCTTCTTCAGGACACAGCTGTATTGCACAGTGTTTTGCTGTTTAAGCATGGAGGCTGCTTCATCACAGCAGCTTTGTCTTCTATGGCTGTCAGCAGATGCACTGGGAACAGAGATGTCTTTGCAAGAGGGGAGTTCTCAATTACACAGGGAAAGCCAATCACGCACTAGGAGTCCTTGTAAAGATGCTCATATCCCAGTCATACCACGAGCAACAGCTATATGAATAAAGCTAGTAGATTGCAAATGTCTGGTTGAATAAAGATTTTTCTTTTTGCTGCTTTTGATCATTGCTTATTTTCACAGCAGCACCTAGAAGTCTGAGGTGAGTCTTTTTGCACTAGGTGGTGTACTCCTGCAGCAGAAGACATTCTTCCTTCATTAAGATGTTCCTGCCTTGAATTCTATTGCAGTGTGTGGCTGCCTTCTCAACAATGATCTCCTCTTGTCCTCTCCTTTTTCCCCTAGGCTGACTGGTTATGGCATACACCACTGTTTTGCAAAAAGCATGATGGGGCACGAAGCGAAGATGGCAATTACCCACAATTTCTATGCGGACTACTACACCATGGCTGGGATTGCACTGGCATCCTGCCTGGCCATGTGCCCGGTGGTTGGGTTTCTGGGGAGAAGAGGAGGACTCCTGCTTTTCATGATCCTTACAGCCCTGGCATCGCTGCTGCAGCTGGGCCTTCTCAACTGTGAGTTGGAGACAAGAGCTTTTGAAGACCACATGATTTTGATGTGCAAATATGGGACTAGGGAACATTTAACACGTCTTTTGCCCTTCTCAGACTTGATGTGCTGTATGCATGCTTAGTTTAAGAATTTGCTTGAAGGTATTGGGCTCTGGATGAGTCTCTATGATGCTCATTGATACCCTCTGGTAGTGATTGGGAACAGAAAACTTTCCCACTTGAGTCTACTTCTCCAATGGCTGCTAACCTGAATGTCAGTTGAAGCAGTAGTTGTATGTCATCTGTCTGCTCTGAGCTTCTTGCTAAATGCAAGCGATATAACAGGTAGCATGGAAATGTGCAGCTGAAAGACCCTGCTTTTAACACAGTGTATGCATATAGTCAATGTGAACATGTACATATGATCTTGTGAGTTGTCACAGCTTTTCAAATGGGTTCCTGCCAAAATGAATATCACAGTCACCAACTGTTAGACCCCAGTCCTATGAAACCTCACCCCAAGGACGGGGGAAGAGGGTTGAGACATGTTTTGGACAAATCGGGTATGAGACAAACACAGAACACTAGTGGTTGCTATTTTTCACTTCTAAGTTTAGAAATAATTAAGGGCTTTAATAAGAAAGAGGTTTTTGTAGTGACGATGGAAAGATTTCACATTCCCACATGCTGAAGGCAGCCCTGAGCCAGCAGGAGTTCTCCATATTTACAGACCATGTTTCCTGGAAGCATTCACCAAGTTAACCTTAAGCGAACACTCTATTTGTAGCAGTATGGGATGGAAACAGGGAATCTCTTTCATGACAGGGAGGAAACTCAAAAATGGCGTGGTTTTTTGCTCCCACATTAGCACAGATGCTTACGTTCCCTTTGAGGACATGTTTACCATGTCCAGCAGTCCCAGTTGAGAGTGGGGCCCCACCTCATCCCCAGCCCATTGACAGACTGTGACTTCTGGCATGCAGATGCACACAATGTGTGTATGCGACCACATTCTTGTGGTAGTGTCCATCAGGATCTCTCTCCACTCAATTGGTCTACTCTTCCTTTTTTTTTAGGGATGTCAGATATTTGTTGAGGCTGTTTGGGGTTATAAACATGCAGATGTTTAGTGGGGAGAAGGTGTGCCAGACCCAATAGGCCATGAAAATCAGGTTGCAGTTTTTCACCAACAAAAAAGGGGAGGTGGAAGGGAACATCCTGTAGAAGTCATTACAACCTTTTCTATACTGGGTCTAGGTGATTTTGTGAAGCAAGTTGCTAAAACTAAGAGCAGCCATTGACTCTAGGTGTGTTCTGCTGCACTGCCACCTAAACTTCTCTCAATGCTGTGCACCTGTGAGCCTTCCTGACTCTGTCCTTGCCCCTTCCTTTGTGAGAAGGAAAAGCAGCCTTGAAATTCAGAGCAGCTCATTTCCCCCCACTCTAGACCATGCCCCTCCTTCCCCAGAAGAGCTAGACAGTGTTTGGAGAGAAGCAGTGACCCTGCTGATTATGAAATCTGTTATAGCCTCCTCATTGTTTTAGCTTAGCATAATTTGGGTGTAATTGGCAAACAAAATCAGAATCTGAGGAGTGTAAGAGAAGGAGAGGGGTATTCTCCATCAGCAGCAGACCTTGGCGCTTGCCCTGTTCGGCCCTTCCTCCAGACGCCAGGATGTCACAGGAGCCTGGTGGGAGATCATCAGCAGAAATGTGCCCAGTTTGTGCTGCTGCCCTTCCCCTTGCTGCCCAGTACTGCCATGTGCTCCTGTGCAGTTTGGATGCATGACAGCTGGTGGTTAGCATGACACATGGATCACCAGCTCTACATTTTGGCAAGGAGTAGGTCTCCCACCAGTGTGAAAATGCTGATGCCCAGCGTTTTGCTCTCTTAACTAAAGCCTCTGCTGGCCATTCCCTTGGGGCTGCAGCATGAGGGCAGTTTCTCTTCTCCCCCTTATTAGCAACAAAGAGGCCTTTGTGTTAGTCCCAGTGGTAATTCTGGGGCTCTTAAAAATGCTTTACTGCTGCATTTGTTATCACTGTCTCATTAGCATGCTGTCCTGCAGCTGAACGTGGCCTGGAAATGCTATGTCCTCATCTGGTGGCCACAGAAAGATGTGCCAGTATTGGCATGGGAAAGAAGTGTAAGGGGAGCTCGGGAGGTGCGTGGGACTTACCTTTTTTTCCCCACTTGGATAAGTAAATACATAACAGTAGTATGTTCTTGTTTTCTTTCCCTTTCTCTCCTGTTTTTTCTTACTCCAACTTCTGTGGCCTTGGATCCAGTGATCGGAAAATACAGTCAACTTCCAGACTCAGGTACGGTTTGCAGACAAGTCTGCATCATGCAGGGAGCACTTCCCTGGGAGTGGGTATATCTGAAAGACCCGGGTCAAAGCACCCAGAGTAGATCTGCCACTGCAGCAGGGTTCAGAGGGAAATCCCACTTCTACCCAGTGCCTTGAGACCCCACTTGTAGGCAGGCCTGGTTTTTGTGTGCAATCTGTCAGTGTGCCAACCCCTCCACAGTCTGACTCGCCTCCTCAGGTCAAGAGAGGGTGTAGGAGTTCCCCAAGGTTTAGTTTTAGACATATGGCAAGGCTTTCTGAGGAAGTATCTATCTAGGAGCAAGATTCCTAGTTCAGTCTTTTCCAGAAAGGTCTGAGGTGCCAAAGTCCTTTCGGATAAGGGCACTGAGGCACCTTAGAAAATACTTTCTCAAGCATCTTATCCCAGCCTGAAATACTGCAGTAGCAAAGCAGTGACATTCTATGGGACAAGAAAATTTACCCTTCTGTATTTGGTTTAATGGACCTGTCTCTGCCCAGTTCTTCCAATGTCTGTTCTCCTGAACAGTCATGACTCCCTGTAGGGTCAGTGGTGCAGCCTCACCTGCTATGCAAGGGTTGTCAGGGAGCGTCAGAGACCTGTAGTTTGCAAGGTGCAGTGCTCACATCCTTATCTGCTGTCAGTATTTGCTCTGTACCCCAGACTTGGGGTGAGTTGCACCAGGAGACAGTTTCCTTTAGCTTTGTTTAGATTTACTTGGGTTTTCTTCCTATGCTTGGTAGACACTGTTTACTCCAGAAACCTTGCTGCCATCCAGCCATGAAATGATTGAGCAAACAGCCTTTGCTGGACACAGTACCTTGGGGGAGCGCAGCATCCTTGCCATCAGCTCTTCTCACCCAGCATTGTCAGACAAAGGCTGTCAAGCTGGGGGTTACGACACAGTTTGCAGGCTAATCACATGCAGGGGCTTAGCACAGAGATGAGAGCACTTCCATTTTTTTCCTCTCTTGTCCTGCAAGCCTCACCAGTGCCCAAGCCACAGAGCTATACCAGATGTTTGGCAGCTGGATGAATGGTGCCTGCCTCCTCTTGTCTGTCAAGCGTGGGAGGGAAGTGGCTGGTGCCTAAAAGACTGCCCAAAGTTGTGTTTTTTCTTGGATTTTACCTTTAGTGGTGGCTGGGCATAAATAATGCAGAGATCGCTGCCGTTTTTGGCTTGTCATTATGATTTTTTTTCACCTGTGTTTGTGTCCTGGGTTCTTGAGGAATGAATTTTATAAATACCAGTTTCAAATTACTATTACAAAAATGACTCAAATTTGTGTCTAGGGAGAATGAGTAACAAAAACCTGCTTGCTTGGTTTTTAACTTGGAAGTTTGGCCTCATTCTTGCTTTTTATGAACACACTTTTCTTGACAGGTATGAGTGACAGCGTCAAAGACAAGTTCTCTACTGCGTTTTCCATCGTGGGTATGTTTTCTTCGCATGCTGTTGGAAGCCTCAGTGTGTTCTTCTGTGCTGAAATCACACCCACAGTAATCAGGTGAGACACTGGAGCCCCACTTTTCAAAGGTTGGAGATGAAATTATCCTCATTTAATTTATAAGTGGCTGTGTAACTTAATGCATTCTGTGGGAGGAGAAATCCCCCGTAATTAGAGACCTCACAGCAATTTTTGGGGCTGGTTTTTAATATCACTGCAGTCAGTCTGCCTAAGTAAATGCCCATCTGTAGGCAGGCTTTGTTTCCGATGGCTCCACCTTGTGTCCCATTGTGGTGATTATCAGCAGGCTGGGCACAATGTGAATTGCGTTGTTTGAAGCACGGCATGGCCTTAAATCACAGAACCATAGAATAGTTTGGGTTGGAAGGGATCTTAAAGCTCATCCAGTTCAAACTCCCTGCTGTGGGCAGGGACATCTTCCACTAGATGAGGTTGCTCAAAGCCCCATCCAACCTGGCCTTGAATACTGCCAGGGATGGGGCAGCCACAGCTTCTCTGAGCAACCTGTGCCAGATCCTCATCACCCTTATGGTGAAAAACTTCTTCCTTATATCTAATCTAAATCTATGTTCTTCCCTCTTGTCCTGTCACTACATGCCTTGTAAAAAGTCCCTCTCAAGATTTCTTGCAAGCCTTTTTTAGGCACTGGAAGGCTGCTATAAGGTCTTCCCTGAGCCTCCTCTTCCCCAGGCTGAAAAAGCCTGGCTCCCTCAGCCTGTCTTCATAGGAAAGGTGCTCCAGCCCTCGGATCATCTTCATGGCCTCCTCTGGGTCCTCTATCTGGGTTTGTACAAGCAGCAGTCATGTGAGTCTACAGCTGGATATCAAAAGAGAAATTCCAGGAGCGCAGACAAGGACAGAAGTGCAGGCAATCCCTGTCTCCACAGGGCAGGTTAATCAAGCCAGCTATTGAGGTGTTGCAGTGGAAAGGAGATGGTGCAGCACGTGGTGTTCAATGCTTTCAGTGCATAAAGGTGCTCTGCAAGTCTGCCTCTCCTACGGCACTCACCAGCGCGAGTGGTCTGCCTTTGTTGCTGATAAAGGAATCTTTTTTCTTTGCACCCAGATCTATCTTAGCAGAGACTCAAAATTTTTCTGAAGGGGAGCACTTCCATCCTGGGCAATAGTAGAAATCAGGCAGATGATCGTCACTGGAGAACCTCCCATAAGATGTCTTTGTATAGTCAGGTTTTTATGTATTCACTGCTGTCTTCCACAGCACAAAGGTTGTGCTTCTGTGTTCTGGATTATGCATTCAGCAATGTCACAGAAATTCAGGAGTCTGCCCTGACTCCACTGAATTTCCTAGGAATGTAGGTCATATGGGTGGGAGGGGAAAAGGGTGGAAGGAAGAGGATACTCTTCTTTTTTATTCTCCAAATTATTCTCCAAAGTTATGTTCCATAACTTTGTAAAAGGATTACAGCCAAATTGTCAGCTGAGTAGCCAGAGTCCTTGATCCACGGCCTTTTCTTCCAAGCTATCTGCTTGGTGAATGTATTTTACAGATAAGGTTATTTCCACAGGGAAATGCAGTGAGTGGTGAGGAAATTATACAGCAGCCCAAAACACTAACAGCTATTTACTTACATGCATGTCAGTCAGTTTGATGGTTTTATGCTTCTTTAATTTTCTCCTTGTCTCTGTTTGAAAGACACATAGATAAGGAATTGGCTACGTCACCCAGAAGAGAACCTGTCAAGTAGGGTCAGATGTGCAGTGTGAACTTAGCAAGCTTTTTTCCTTAAATCACTTGCATTGCTACAGGGAAGGGGACAAAATCCTGGCTGGGAGACAAAATTCTGCTTCCCCAGCCTCTGCTGGGTGACACCAGGCAAGTGACAATAGCTGGATATGCCTCAGGGTCCCCACTTATTAATAGGGGTGATAACACTCTGGAGTGCTTTGTAGTCCTACCACTGTGAAGCTCTCAATAAGATCCACTCAGGGCTGTAAATAAGATGTGGAGACCAGGCTGGTGCTTAAACTCTCAGGCAGAGTTGTGATTAAGCTGCTTTGTGTCTTGCATCTTGGTGGGATCCGGCTGCTTCCTTGTAACCTGTTCTCCAAAATACTTTCTTAGGTGCCTTTTAGTGTTCAGACCATCTTAACATGCTTCTGATTGAGTCTCAAGGAACCTTAGGGAAAAAGGAAACAGTGAGAACACTAGGGCCATCTCTGGGGTTTCCCTGATCAAATCCTTTACCTGTTATGCCCCATTCTTGAGGAAGGAAAACAACACTGCCGTTATCAGGGCAGCAGTGGCATGATAGCAAACCTGTAGTGCCTATCCACCCCTACTGCTGTGATGCTGAGACGAATGGTTACAGCAGTGCAGGTGTAAAACAGCCATCTTCATCACCAAGAGGTGCTGCCTGCTCCAGAGACACAAAGGTCGTGTGGCAGCAGGGGGTCCATCATACCCTTGCCCTGCATGCACCCCAGTCTCCTGGCGTTAGGTAGGAGGGCTTCATCAGGAGCTTCCATTCCTTGTACCGGGGGGTTCAGTACAGAGGTCCCACCAAATATTGAATTTAAGCACTAAGTGGCACCAGTAGTTTATCTCTAGTGACCTTGAAGGGAGCACCACTGCAGTCTACATAACTACTAAATGGAAATAGGCTAAAGAAAGCATGGTGTGTTCTCTCCCCATCCTTTTCATGCTCAGTTACTACCAAGTAGAAGAGAGATCTGGGTTTTTTTCTCTCTGTGTCCTCTTTTGTGCCCACCCATCCAAAGAAATGAAGGAATGGGCAATGATGACCATCAATAGCTGTCTCAAGCTAAAATTCCATTGCTGTTTACTGGGAACTGACCCAGGCCTGGCTTTTCAAAGGTGTTGCCTTGCCCCATGAAGCCAAGGGCATTTTGGTGTGTTGCTGGAACTCTGGCACAACAGGGTCACGTATGTATGTGACTGAGTGTGCAACAGGGTCTCTTATGTACAGAAAAGGCAGGGAAAAGCTGTGGAGGCTTTCAGAGACTGACTTCAAGAAGTGGCTGGGCTGACTGGATAAAGCCCTGAAATCCTGGTCTGAGTTCAGTGTTTGGACCATGGTCCCTCTGCAGTTTGCCCATGTCAGGACCATAAACTCATGCAAACCATCCTGCCCTGCTGCTGTGGGGCAAGCAGCGATCAGGGATATGGCTCTGATCACCAGTAGGGTCTTGGCATGGGAAAGCCCCCCACAGCAGAAGCTGCCAGGCAGAGTTGTGAAGGGAAAAGCTGGGGGTCACTGTTGGTGCCAGCAGCCCTCACACTCCCCCTCTTGCCTCCACTCTGCACCTCTGAGTGGATTTGGAGTACAGACACCGGCCCCTGCCATGGGAGACCTCATACTGAGGAGGAGCAGGTAACCCAAAGCACTCTGGTTTTGGTTTCCACCTGCTTCCCCATAGCGGCTGCAAAACCAGGGTGAGTTACGAGAGTGCTGCCTCTTTTGCCCTGTACCCGTTTTCCTGACGTGCACATTTTTTGTTGCTCCTGTGAACAACAGCAAATTCCTGACAGTATTTGCAGTATTTTTCCTTCCATATTTGCAGTATGGTCAAACTTCAAAAATAAAATATTCCGGGACCCATACCAAAATGTATTTTCAAGCCTCCTTCTGCCAGGTGTTGATAGTGCTGGATAAAGTAATGCCCACTCTACTTACTGACGTCATGTGGAAAAACTTCCTTTCCCCCCCCTTTCCAAATCTGAAGACGCTTGACCGATGACAGAGCTGTCTTTGTTGCTGCTCTTTCCTGTTTTCTTTCAGTTTGCTTGGTGTCCTTCTCAGCAGCTTTTAAAACTCACCTCAGGTCCTTCTAGGGGGTTGAGATACAATTTAGCCATAGCGAACACTGATGTAAATGAGTTGGGCTTTTGTTGCTCCAGAGCCAACTTGGAGAGTGATTTGCCTTGCATTAGGGGCTGGTTGTGTCGATTACTCATGTGAGTGTGTTAATGAAGCTGTAGCAAGGCCAGTTGCACAATGGCTGCATTCAGCTGGGTTTCTAAATTGCCATCAGAAAAGCTGGCAAGTTTTTACAGAGGGCGTTTGCATCATGGGAGGAAATCACTGTCGTTTGTGAACGATGCTCTCCCGAGTCTGGAGAATTAGAGGGTGCATACATAAATTTCTGATCTAGTCAGTGTTCCAAGAGCATCTTTGAAACCTGTGCTTGCTTCCCTTTAGCTGTCAAGCAAGCAACAGTGGATTTTGGGAAGGACTGGGTGAAGATTAGCTCTATCACAGTGTTCGGCTGAGTGAATTTGACATTTGTAGGTTTATAGTGCTGTGGTCTCTAGTATGCTCAGTAGCAGATGAATTTATTTTTTTCCAAGTGCTTGATGTAAAGCAGCTCATTTGCCTTCTATGGTTGTCTTCTGTAAGGTCTGGTTATCTTTAATAATCATCTCTGCCACTGGGCCAGGAAATGAAGCACCTGAGCCCACCTGATCACCAGAGGCTTTGGGAATAGGTGGCACCTCCTGGAGGAGCCGCAGGAAGTGGGCTGCCCAGGCAAGTTTGGTGGGGGAGTGAGGAGCACACGGTGCCAGCGATTAAGCTCATGGGGAGACACCTCCCTCTGCAGGCAGCAGGGTCTCTGGAAAATGAAGGATAAGCTGCCTCTCTCAGAGATTTTGCTAAAGCAAGTCACTTAAGGGTGATGCTCCACTGGCTGGAGACCTCAGTTGTGCCACAGCAGAAGGGAATGGTTTGCTCTAGAGAAATGCCTGTGGTGCCATTTCTGTGTAGGGTCACCCAGCAGAGAGAGGCTCTGGGAGCAGGAGCTGATGGCCTCAAAATGAGGTGAGAGTGCACATACACCTATTTATAATTTAAGCATTTCATCCATGCTAACCTTTTCCTAGCCTTTCTGTGATAAGGGAAGAGCAAGAAAGAGTAAAGTGAGGGACCTAGCTCATCTTTGTACAGTGAGTGAAGAAGGAAATAATTCCAAACTCTGGTTCTCCTGTTCTAATCACCAGCTTTGTTGAGGGTTTTCTTTTCCCTGAAAATTATGCATTTTATTATGACATCAGTATTGAGAGGTTCCAGCCACAACATGTTTTTATGGAGAAAATACTTCAGCAGTGTTTGATACAATGGATCAAGGCAGTGGACTATAAAGTCTGATCTCCTGTCTCCACTGCTGATTGATGCCAGGTACTTCAGAGGCAGCCAAAATTGACTTTTGCACCTACTGCTTCTTGGTGTGTCTTGTCTAAGCTGAAGAAGGCTGACATGCTAAGAAAAATATGGTTTTCTCTCACTGGGTATGGAAATACTTGGAAATGGGAATGATTTAGAGGGCTGGCTACACATGATAAAGCTCCTCTTCAGTTATATGGGTGTGAAAAGATAGTTAAGTGATTATAGTTATTTCCCCATGCTAATGGCAAAAAGGCAGCAATGATCTACAACAGCAAAGCAACTCCCTGCTGGAATAACTGTGTAGTCTGAAAGCTGTGAGCAAACCAGGCATGCCTTTGAGATTTTGGATGCCCGGGTGCATGCCAGACCCCAAGGGGTGTTCCAGAGGATCCCTCCCCAGTGCCAATGGGGCTGCACTGGCAGGAGCGGGCTGCAGGGCCAGGCTCTCACCTCTGCTATGTTTTCAGGGGAGGCGGGCTGGGGCTGGTCCTGGCCAGCGCGGGCTTCGGCCGCCTGACTGCCCCCATCATGGAGCTCCACAACCAGAAAGGCTACTTCCTCCACCACGTCATCTTCGCCTGCTGTACGCTCATCTGCATCATCTGCATCCTGCTGCTGCCGGAGAGCAAGAACCAGAACCTGCCCGAGAACATCCCAGATGGGGAACATTACACCCGGCAGCCGCTTCTGCCGCACAAGAAGGGGGAGCAGCCCCTGCTCCTGACAAACTCTGAACTCAAGGATTACTCTGGCCTCCACGACTCAGCAGCTGTGAGCGACGGGATCTCGGAGAACACCACTGCCAACGGGATGAAGTCAATGTAACCGGGTGGATTTTTTTCCTCTCCTTTTTTTGGTTGGGTGTTTTGTTTGTTGTTTTTTCTTCTCCTCTTTCTTTTGTATTTCATTTGATGCTGTTGTGCAGGAGGAGCAGCACTTTGGGTAAAGGTGTTTTGCACAGATTTCACAAACCAGTAGTGGAACAGACACAGACTTGGGGGAGATTCAACTCTGCTGCTAAAGCAACTTTTGGCATCTTCAACTGTTGTGCAGATTGCTCTTGAAAAAATTGTGGGGGAAAAGACTCATCTGAGAAGACACCTGGCTGGAGGTAGCCTTTCAGAACTCTTATTTTCCTGCCATTAAATACGTATATTTATTTTGATTTATTCTCAAGAAGCACTTTATTTCCTTCTCCTTTCATAGATCACAAAAACGAAGCCATCTTATTACAAGAGGTGCAGCCATTCCAAAAAAGAAACCATGGGGGGTGGGGAGGGCAAGGGTGTTTTCTGTTTCGGTTTTGTGTTTCTTTAAAGGAAAGAGGGATCCACTGCAAAGTTGAATTGGTTGAAATTTAGACTTGTGCAGCATTCTTCTGCCTGTCTAGAAAGTCCAAGCGCTCCGGTTGCCTGCTGTGTTTGTATACACCAAAAAGACAGTAAGACAAAGAAAAGCAAAACCTGTTGCGACTCGAAACTCTGACTGCATTTTAGGCAGCTGATGTGTGTTTTTATAGCCCATGTGCACTTAAAAGTTGTTTTCTACATTAGTACCTTCTTTTTTTTTTCTTCCACCAAATGCAGTGGGGAAAAAAAAATCCTACCCAAACAAGCTGATTTTTCAACAAGAATCAGCCCTTCTGCATTTTAAGAGCCCATTAATCTATTTTAGATGGTTCCCACTGGTTTTTAATAATAATGTAGATGATGTAAATTATTTGACCAGTGATGCAAAAATCAGTTTTGCTGAGAATAGCTTTAACTAAGAGGAGGCTCAGAATCTCTGATTGACTGCTCCAGGAGAAGAACATAAACCACCAGGGACAAAACGTGAGGAGCACGAGCTATGATCTGTATCTTTATTCCAAAAGGCAATGCAGCTGGGATTCCCACTCCTGGGAAATGAATGTCCTGGCATTGCCTTACCTATTTTTACAACCAGGGTTTGGGTTTTCAATTTAAGTGGACAAAATGCTTAAGTGACTATTGGAAAAGAATGAATGGATAGCCTGGGAATAATGACTTACGGTCTGCTGTTGGCTGTCTTGGGGCTTTTAGAGTTGTTTTCTGGTTCTAACCCAGGAACATACAGTGAACTCACCCAGATTTCCCCACTCCCCCAACTGTTCTTGTAGGATTTTTGATTCAGGGAAAAAAAAAGCTTACTCACATTGGATCAATCCTACTCTAGGCTGAGCAAAGTGAACACCCAGTTTGTCTCCTGCTGTGCAGATGGCACTTTGATAGTAGCCCCTTGACTTCTCAAGCCCCCAGACCATCTACTTCCTTTGGCCACTGGCTTTTGGTTCTCACTGTGTGACTATTGATCGTGAGGATCTAGTTCAATGCAAGGAGTTTGTAAGCAAGCAGCTTTCTTGCATTGTAGTTAACCTCCCTGCTCTCCCTCCCTTTTCTCCTTTCTCACTCAGGCCATCCATTTGTGATTGCTCAGTAGTGCAGGTGTTCAGACAAACAGAGCAGCAGGATGTCGATGTTGTATTGAGTGTCCATATGATTGCCACTTTGTTTGATGTACATCTTGCGTTCATACACATGGAAAGTGCTTATTTGCACTTTCCTCCTCTACCTTCCCTCCCCTTTCCTCCTTTGCTGTATATATTGTCGATTAACTACTGTACCTAACAATTTCCATCTTCCATTAGGCTGCCCATGTCCTCTTACAGTCCCAAATAAATCAGAGATATGTGCTCCCGGTGGGCCATCTATGTGAGTAGCGCAGCCTCAGATGCTGACGAGTGCAAGGGGACAGGTAGACCTGCAGAAGCGACAGAGATTGTTGTGTTCAGAGTAACAATGTTGTCCTAAAGCTGCTAATTTTTGTACAGAGGATGTGGACATTCAGGTTCTTCTTGGGCCTGGTAAAAAACACTGGACCAGTTGATGGTAGTTTTGCCCAAAGTTACACTGCTGAGGTTATTTTGTTTCCTACCTTTGCTAGACTTGCTGTGACAGCAAGAGCCTGATCTTCCTTACACTCAAGTTTTATTGTTGAGCTTGAGTGCAGCTGCTTCTCTCTTTTTTTCTGCTCTGAGACTTCTGCAGCCTGTGTTCACCTGAGGAAAAAACCCAGGCCTTCCCTATTCACGCAGTATTCATGTGCCAGATTTGTGCAATACCTTTTGCCTTCTATGGGAGATGCTTGTGGCAAGCCACGCACACTGGGGATGGGGCGGGGGGAGGGAGCAGGTTCACAACAACAAATTGAAGAAGCAAACAAGTCTTAAGGGAATAGAAAAGGGGCCTGAAAGAGAGAAGGTGCAAGCACAGAGGTGGAGAGCAGCATCCTGCCATCCATCGTGCCACGGAGCCAGTGGCTCCTTCCTTCGTGGTCTCTGTGCCTGCGTGCTCAAGTACGGCTCTTGTAGACCACCTGCAAGGCTATAAATCCAGCTGCTTCCAGCACTGTCAGCGGTCCTGGAGTGCTCACCACTGTTGTCCACAGCACTTTATCGTTTCCTATTCTGGAGGTTGCTCTCTGGTGACACATAGGCCCACGGAAGAGAATGGTGATTTGAACATAACATTTATACAGTAAACAAACCAGGTGACAAGAACATGCAGCAATTTATTTCTTTTTCTTTAAATCTTATTAAATTAACTTTATTTGTTGCTTTTGTGGGGGTTTTTTGGTTCGTTTTTTTTTTTTTTTCTGG
>NDXB01003584.1:0-23478 GCA_002631895.1 Agapornis roseicollis | reverse complement strand
GTTCTTTTTTTTTTTTTTTTGCTGGAAACCAGGTAGTCAGTACAGCTCTTCTGCAGCATGGAGACCCCCAACTTCCCAAGTTGGCCTGGCCCTCTGCCTCTGTCATGACAGTAAAACACCAACTGATTCCTGCTTGGCAGCTCTAGTTGTGCTCCTTTTCCTGAAAAGACAGGAAACACTTCTGTGATGACTACTTTCTTTCCACGCAGGGTTGGAAAGCTTTTGCTAAGCATACCTTGTGTGGAGGACTCAGGCAGCAGGTGATGCAGCAGGGCAGAAAGGAGAGGTGGAGATGCTTACCCTGCTCTGTCTCATCCCACAGCAAACCAGGGCTCTCTGCCAGGGTCTCAGTCCTCTGCACCACCAACCATGTCTTCTCTGCAGCCATCACCAGGAAAGGCTTTTCTCAGGTGGCTCTTTTCAGCCACCACAACAGGGAAGCAGTCAAAGCTGCCCTGTCCATTTGGGCCTTTTTTGATGTGAACCTTCAGTAACCTCTGAGCCCATCAGTGGATTTTTCTTTGGGTTTACCATGTAAGGGCTTCCTTCCATTTTTGTAAGTTTAAACAAAAATGTGAAAGTGACATACTTGATGGGGGGGGGGGGTTTCTCCCCTTTTAAGGTTTCAGTACTGCTTTTGTTGCCAGACACACTGCAAATGGATAAGGACAGTCACCTGCTTGTAAAGTGTTTTGTGGCCACTCAGAAAGGGGGTTTTGGGATTTACGTTATGGTTTCTTTGAGCAGGCTTTTTTTAACCTTATTTTTTTAATGGAAATATTTTACTTAACTGTTGCCACTTCCTGGAGCCAAACACTAAAGGTCACCAAATTGGAAGCAGAAGTGCCATTAACTGAACTCTGTGAATGTCAAGTTGCACCTGTAGCTGGCACATAAGACAACACTATTAAGCAGAGGGGGGGTGATCTCCCCCGCTGTAACTTTTTCTTTCTTTTTCTTCTTTTTTTTTTCCTTTTTTTTTTTTTTTTTTTCTTTTTTTTTTCCTTTTTTTTTTTTTTTTTCTTTTTTTTTTCCTTTTTTTTTTTTTTTTTCTTTTTTTTTTCCTTTTTTTTTTTTTTTTTCTTTTTTTTTTCCTTTTTTTTTTTTTTTTTTTTTTTTTTTAGGAAAAATGAAATGTCAAACCTCATTTTAAATGTATTGTGTAAAATGTTTTGGGAAAGGAGGATGGTGTGTTATGTCTAGTGGGTGAGACCTCCCTCCCCATTTCAGTTTCTGATGAAGTTTTAAAGAATCGTGTTACTGTATGTTTTGATCATGAATAGTCTGGTGGTACTTCCTCATAGCACAAGCTTAAATCAAGTACTGAAAACAGTCTTACAAGCTAAATGTCTGCATGATGTTACATCTGTTGTACCTACTGAAAAGAACTTTGTATGTAAATGTACAGAATAAAATGACGTTGTCCCATCAGTTTGCTCTCCTTGGTCTCGCAGTGCCTTCTGAACCAGCCCAGCAGCAGCTATAATGTCTGTGACACCTCAGGAAACAGTCCTACCCTCCTCTACAAACAGAAGGAATTTGATTGTAAATCAGGCTAATTAAGTCAGCATGTTGATTTGCAACTAATTACTCTTTATAGTCAATCACAGATAGTTGACTCTTTCCTGGGTGGCGTGAATTAAATAGAAAATACCCCTCCCATAGTTGCTTTTCCTATTCTGATCTTGAACTGCAGCCAAAGAATCATGACTGTTCCCAAAGGTAAGGAAGGGCTGCCTGTGCCTATCTCAGATCTACACTGTTGAAGCCACTGGGTTTTCAAACCCCCTTGGACAAGAAGCTCATCAGGAGCTGCACCTTCTACATCAACAACCTCTCCCTTATAGTTTTAATTGCTGAGTATGGTGCCACAGCAAGGTAAGTTCATCAGTCTTCTGTAGGCTTTTAGGGCAGTTGTCTAGCAGCAGCACCAGTAGGCTTTGTTCATATCAGAAGCTTATGTCTGAGTCACTGCTCAACTTGCAATGAAGAAGAAAGAACCTGGACTCACTAATCCGGTTGCTATGCTCTGTGCTCCTTTAAATTGCCATGAACAACAGGTGGTATGCATGTATTGACACCTGCAAATGGGCATTTGCTCTGCAGCCAGTTTGGGGTTTTTTGGTGATGGTGGTAGCTTTGATTTTTCTAACAACCAAGTGTGCTCACTTTACACCCATGATGCTCCCCTAGTAGCCTGCCAGACTTACCTATTACTCCAAAATTCAAGCTGTGCTCTTTCCTTCTACGTAGTTCTCCTTTGTAAAACCCTTCTAGTGTTCTTAGCGCCCAAGAAATGGAAGGAAATCCAGCGTTCAGCACCAGTGCTACAACAACCAACAGGGCCTAAGAGGAGCAAAGCACCACTCATTTTATGAGCTTTACAGTACAAAAATGTATTTTATTTGCTATGTTCAATACTAATACATAGCAGATTAACTGTACAGCTAGAATTTGGAACTGAGTTCCCAGCATATCCGAGTACTGAATGGAGGTCGGGCACTCTGTGTGCACTTCTACAGCGAAGTTCATCCATTGCAGCATGTTTTCTATTCCTCTCACCTATTCCCTACTTAACAGGGTAGCAAATTTAAAAACAATAATAATAAATTCCAGATTCCAAGTGTATTTAGGTCCATCTATATTTACTAACAACTTCAATCAAAACAATATAAAACAAATACACTAAATGTCAGTGTAAAAATTGCGATTGTTTTTTCTGAAACAAAAACTTCAGGTTATTTTGCAACGAAGCCAAGTCAGAACTTCTCTGGAAAAGCCATCATTTCTTCTTTGATCCTGTTTTCTATGAGTAAGGTGAAACTGCTGTCTGTATTTTGAAGATTGTAGCTGACAAATATCTGTTTTTTGGTCTTGCTGGCTAAAACACAAAACAGAGTAGTCAGATATAGCTTGTTCTTATTTAAAAGTGATGATGGTATTCAAGCAAGCCTCTTAAAAAGCCGTATCATGCAAATTTCTAAGACAACATTCTCTACTCCTGCTGTGCTGAACCAGGTTATTAAAGGAATAACAGAACAAGTACCTGAGTGTTAGCACACTGGGCAATGCCACATACATCAATGAAATGAGCATGCAAGCCTCATTTTTGGCCTGATGCAAAAAATTGTGGAAAAGCCTCACACTTTGTCCTGGGTTCAGCAATAGCAGTCAGTTTTTCTCCTCCTTAGTAGCTGGTGCAGTGCTGTGTTTTGACTTAACCTGGGAACAAAACTGTTAACACCGATGTTGTTAGTTGTTGCTAAGTAATGTTTACTCTGACCAAGGACTTTATGAGCCTCATGCTCTGCCAGGGAGGAGGGGAGGCCAGGAGGAAGGAGGGACAGGACCCAAACTGACCAAAGAGGTATTCCATACCATAGCATGTCATGCCCAGGAGGTAACTGTGAGTTACCCAGAAGGACACGGCACTTCCCGGTCGGGCTCGTTTTCAGCGGGTGGTATCGTACCCTCTTCCTTTGTTATTTCCTTATCGTTATTATTATTGGTGATAGCAATAGTGATTTGTGTTATACCTTAGTTACTGGATTGTTGTTATCTCAACCTGTGGGAGTTGGATTCCTTCAATTCTCCTCCCCATCCCTCCGGGAGCGGGGAGGAAGGAAAGAGGGGAAGGGAGTAGAAACTGGGTTTAAACCACAACACACTTTTAGTAGATTTTGTTCATTTCGTAAATATGGTGCAGTTTAAGTGAAACCACAGACTACACTGAACCCTTAGCAGCGAAATCTAGTCGATAAGTTGGTAAATCTATGCTGTGAAAAACACTAACGCAGGTAAAGCACACAAGAAAGTGATTAGGCCCCAATTAACAAAGCTTTGTTTTATTAAAAAGCCCTAAGAAGGCCCCCAAAAGTGTGCACCACTCTTGTCTAAGTCTTCTGTCAATAATTTTGTTTCCCTTAACCTTTATTTATACAGTACCCATCAACACCCAAGAGGCTGGAAAGCCTGGGTTGAAGGTAACAGAGCCAAGCACAAGTTCCAGGCTACTGTAACGACAAATACCTACAGAAAGGTATTACAAAATTAAGAGCTGTCTTCCATGACAGAGCTAATTAACAGTAATAAAAATAACGTCCATGGGGGCAGAAAGACTTAATTATCAGAGTAGAATAGGTAACAGCAAGGAGTGTTTTATAAGTAAAAGGGAATCCTACTTAGATTTTACTGTAGTCATGTAGCAGATTTGTAACTCTATACATCGCTAAACTTTGTGAAGAATGTAAGCACAACAGAGGAAAAATAGGCACTAAATTTGAGTTGTGTAAAATAGAGGAGGAGAACTGGTATTTGGGTCATGAGGTATTCTTGGCAGGAAATGAGCTGGGAACTGACAATCCCAGGGACAAATCAGACCCCTCTGCTCAATATTCAAAGCTACCATCTGAATTTCAAAAGTTTAAAATGAAGACACCAGAACTGCTGATATCTCACTCCTTTCTAAATGGGGAAGTTCACTACAGAAAACTTAGATATACATATAAAATGCAATTAAAATACTCCTTTGAGGCATTCTTGCTATGTAAATCAATTTATTATCATTTTCTGTTCTAAGAGGTTACCAGCTTCCTGGCTCAGTAAGTAGGGCTGCTTATGAAATGCAAGGACTCATTTGCCTTTTAAGATCTGGCACCATAAAATGCTGATATAATGCAGCACGTTGCTCTGTTGGCAAAAATTAGTGCTTGGCACCAGATTTTGTAATATAAAGCAACATGTTTTGTAAGCACTACTGCTTTGTCATCATATCCTAAGCAAATGCAACACTAACTCTTAACTAGTCAATACCACTATCCTAGGTAGCAAAGCTGTATCATATACCATGGTGTTAAAACTCAACTTCTTCATTGTGTGCATGTAAGATCTGATTGAGTTCCTGGGATGCTGTTCCAGTTCCTGGGAACACTGTGAATCCCCCAGGGTTGCCTGTACATAGGAGCTCTGCTCCCTGGCTAACAGACAGCCTGACCTTTTGTGTCCCCACTTCCCTGCAGATTCAGTTGGACATACGGGCTCCTGTGGAAAGGAAAGAAGAGGAAAGATCTTATGCCTCCTGGAAGACCATCCGCACCTTCAGAGTAAAGCGGACAACTACAGAAGACAAGGCTTATCTACAAAGCCCTCCACCAGGGCTGCTTCCCACATAGCCTGGCTAATAATTCCAGTTGCACAGGTCCCTCAAAGTGTAGGAAAAGCAGCCAAGAGGCACTACAGCAGCACAGACCCACTCCTCCGACCTCATGGACAAGGTGAAGGCCCAAATCTAAGCTTGAAGAGGAGCCCAGTGGGAGCAGGATGGACAGGAAGTATTAGCTGTAATTTGTGGACCATTTGTGCTGGAAAAGAGGTGGTGGAGGGGTGGAGGTCCATCTGCAAAAGACCTCAAAGAAGAGGTCAAGTCATCTTCACTGAGTCTGCTACTCCCTACAGAGGGAAGATGAAGATGCGGTGCTATTCAGCAGTCACTGCAGCCAAAAGCACTGTGATTTCAGTATATGGAGGAAATAAGTCACTAATGGACAAGACTTTCTCAAGAACTGAACTCCACTAACCTATAGGAAACAATTGCTCAGAATGTAGGCTTCTTGACTAGCAAGTCACATCTCGTGCCAAAGTAATCACGCAGAGCGGTAGGTAACAGTTCCTGTCTCTAATACAAACAGATAAGATAGAAACAGGTAGAGAGAGGAATAAGAATGTGGCAAATGTGTCTTCAGCAATGGAAAAGAAAAATGGAAAACACCAACCTTGAAATACGGAAGATAGAGCCAGTGCACCAAATGCAGCTGTTCTGGCTAGGACCCTATAAAGAAAACAACAGGATAAGGTATATGCTGATGCACAGTAGTGCTGAAACTCCTGCTCCTGACATTGCAGGACAAAATGGCAGATGATGGAATGTGACTGGCAAGTATAAGAGATAAAAATACTTATGTTCAAATTGCACTGCATGCTACTTCACTCAGTGCCTGCAAAAACAAAAAAAAGAATGGAAGCAGCATAGAAGTTACCTTGGAAGTACAGCTATAAGTCAGACTTGACTGTGAATAGCATCTGTTATTACAGAATTTGTGAGAGTAACAAGGATTTAATTTCCCAGAGGAAAACTAACATCCATGACAGCAAAGCTTGGCATTTCTAGCCAACGCAAAACACAGATTTCCTCACTGAGCACTTTGTGAAACAAAGATACACAGATGCTTAGTGATGATCTTGCGCATTCACTGGTTTCAGGAGAACAAACAATTTTGGATTAAGTGACCCCGAGCTGGATTGACAAAAGCAAGCCTAAATACTAAGGTGCAGGATTTCAGAAAGAAGATGTATTTCTTTTCTTAAAAGTCAGTTATGCTCAGGTGAAGAAGCAGCATGTAATGATTCAATGCCAGAAGTGTATTGTTGACTTTCTTCCTCCAAGGAAAGGTGAAAAAGCTCTACAGGCCTTCCTCAACACATTATACCCTAAGCATGGTAGCGCAACTAAGACTAGTGTCTATAAAGAATATAAAGGGGGCTGATTACTGATGAATCTGCAAGCCAGAGGTTAGGTACAGAGCAACACTGACCAAAAGCCTTTCTGGGCCACAGCTGACACAGCAAACTGAACGTAGTAACAACAGAACACCCTTAAGGCACACTATCAAAAAACCAGGAAGATGGATTATGCTCCGAGGATAAAGAGTAACTGATAGGCCAGTCCCAAGTAACACTAGCAGCTCTTAGTAACAAAGTATGTGAAATTAGTAATGGAAATAAGGACCTTGGAAAAAAAAAAAAGGGGGTGAGGGAAGAGCGTAAGGGGAGGGCAGCAAAACTGAGACCATATACTGGGGCAAAAAATCAGGTGACCCAGCCTCTGTCCTTGAACAGTGGAAGAGCTAATGGATGCCCACTGTAGCCATGAAATCTGCAAGGTACTAAAACAAAACGACAGGAGAGAGCAGGAATCACCGAGACAACTTACAGCTGTTAGCTGGCCTCTGGTGCTACACAGGAGTATATACAGCAAGGTTCAGAAGCAAGTAATGAAGAGACCAAACAGTAAGAGGACTAAACTGTTAAGCTTTATCCAAAGTAAAGCCTCTTTGGCTACATTTTCACTGAGTGACTTTTTCAGGATAATGCACTAATTACACATTAAGAAATCATATTATATAGTACCCCACAGAATTATTACTTAAAGTGAAATGGCTGAATCCAGTAGGCAGAAAAAGAGCTGCTGCCAGGAGAGACTACACCAGCGGTTATTACAAGATAAGAGTTACCTAGGAAGAAGAAAGGAGACCAGCACTGTCTTTCAAAGATCAGTCTTGTTATCAATGGTTTCTTATATATACATCAGTGGCCTGGGAGAAGTAGTGTAGACTTGTGAAACTACTTGACAAGAGAAACTTAAGACATAATAGAGATTGCATGCAGATTGTTAAGAAGAATTATGTGGCCTTTCCAGCTGAAACAACAGAAGTAAAATAAGATTGAGCAGTGCAGCATCTTACATTTAAAACCTGGTAACAAGGACTTAGCAATTCACCATCTGGAGCTGCTTCAGTTACTGGGAGATGATGCTGAGTAACCAGCATGATGCTGCTGTCAGATATGAAGGCTCTAGGATACATTAGGTCAGGTATTTTCCTTTTTAGTCAAAATATGGAAGTTTGGAAGTTATCAGTAAGGCTCAGAAATCCAGCTACACCACCACTGCAGTAAGTGTGGCAGGAAACTCTTGCACATAGTGAAACAGGAGACCTCCTGCAAGGTGCCCATTAGAGTCAGTCAAACACTGGTGTGTCTGTGGGCTGATCCAGGACCACCTCAGAACTTAGGGGCTAAAAGGTGCAAGATGTGATAAGGATTGGCCTCATCTTCAGGAAAAGCGTGTGTGCTTTGCATGAAAGCTACCTCACAGTACAGAAGTATTACAGCCTTACAGGGAGCAAGTCACTGGAAATCCCAATCGATGGACACAAGCATGTGTTTCCCTCGCCTCACACACCCAAAGCCTGGGTCAGGATATTACACAGCACAGAAGCATTCTACATAATATAGAAGCATTCAGCTTCTGACAATGCTCAGCGGGCCTTGAAGCAGAGACCCGGCCAGCTGCGGCTAGCCAGGCATGTGCACAGCTGAAAGGAGTGACGGGGGACGGAACCCGCGGGGTCCTGCCCGGCCGGGAGGGTCTGCCGGCGGCCCCGCGGACACCCGGCTGCAGCAAGCACCGCGTCCCCCGGCGCCCACCCAGCCCGCGGGCGGTGGGGATGCTCCAAGGCCCCACGAACCTGCCTGCCCGGGCCCGACCCCCGCGGACGGCAACCTCCCAGCCAGGCCGCGGCTCCCCGGCACCTACCCAAGCGCTGGGCCAGACAGGCGGAGGCGGTGTCGGAGGGGTCCCCCAGGAGCGAGGCGGCCACTGGGATGCTGTCCTGCAACCGGAGCGCAGCAGAAGTACCGCTTAGTCACCGGCAGCGCGGGGAGGGAGCACCGGGCAGAGGTGGGGAGGGCCCCACCAGCCGCTCCTTTTCCCTCCGTCCGTCCGTTCCTCCTTCCTTCCTTCCCTCCTTCCCTCCCACTGGCTGCGGGCCCGGCAGCCCCGGGCAGGCGGCCGGGACACTCACCCGTGGGTTGCACATGGCGACAGCCAGGCTGGCGAGAGCTGGAGCGGCGCCCACCCAGAGGAAGAGCGAGTCCCGCAGCCGCATGGCGTGGAAGTGCACCCGCTGCTCGCCCAGCCGCCCGCTGAAGTCGTGCAGGGCGATGCCTCCTCCTCCCCCTGCCGCCGCTGCCCCCCCGCCACCCGCCGCCTCCATCGGCCCTTCTCCCGGCGCGGCCAGGCCTCAGCAGGCAAGGCCCGACCGGGCGGGCCCCGCTGCCCGGGGAGGCGGTCCATTCACCACGCCCGCCCCGCCACAGCCGCGGGGCCGCCTCTAGTACTGGCGCTGCGCGGCCGCCGGCGGCAACGGGGGTTGCACCGTCCCAAAGTGTGCGGCCCCCGCGTGTGCAGGCAACCGGGCGGTGCGAGCTCACACGCACCCCAACGTCCTCCTCCACTCCCCGTGCTCCCTCCGCGGCGGGGCGAGCGGTCGGGATGAAGGGGAAGCAGCCGCAGGGATGGCGGCGCCCACTAGATGGCAGGTGAACGGAGCCCGGGCGCTTGGGTTAGCCAAACCGCGGTGCTTGAGGCTAAAGGGAAGGTGCTGGCGTGGTGCTGTGCAGCCTCAGAACCACCCCGGGGAGGAGAGGAGGAAGGTGGCGGAGGCCTTGGTTTCATTCAGCTCTGGAGGTTGTCAGGGTTATGGGGGTTGTCCAAAGCCAACGAGAGGAAGCTGGGTATGGGGAGCTGTGAATAATTAAAAGCCCCAGTTTGGGTCTGAATTGTGCCCCACACACTTTCTCCGGAGCACAGCTAACCTGGTCCTTCATCATTGAAAAGGATTCCCCTTAATGGTGCCGTCTGCTGCTGATAAGAGTATGGGTGGCACACCAGTGGCCTTGGGCCCTTTGCATTGCGATGTGTCTTCACAACGCGGGCAGGGTGAGCATCTCTGCATAAAGAGCAAGCAAGTTAATGATACAGACTGCCTTCTTAATCAGTATTTCCTCTGCCTCCGATTTCATACATGCTTCTAGGAGTCAAAATTTCTATTTCCAAATTATAAAATCCATTTTCCCATCGAAAAAATGGGGGGAGTAAGAGGGGGAGGAGCCATTCATCACTTTTCTTCCCTAAGCCGCTTTGGTTCTTCCTAGCATCTGCCAAAAGACAAAATCCTTAGCCCTGCTAATTTCTGCCTGTACTGCTGCATTGATACTAAATCCCAGGAGTCAGCTAAGCACAGCTCAGCTGCCAGACCCTGACATCCCATGGCACAGGATCAGCTTGGGGAGATGGGGGGGAGGGTCTCACAGGCACCTCTTCTGCCCTACATTTGTCCCTTAGTGTTGGCACAAGTCATTATGGGCTGTATGGTAGCAGCATCAGGCCTGTACTGGTCCTCAGCTCACCACAGCCTATCCCAACCCTTTGCCTTCACCTGGGCTGGCCTCCTGCAAGGTGTGTGCATAAGCTGAGGCATGTGCTGGGGCTCAAAAATCAGCCTCTCCCTGTCCAAGCAGCCTGTTGCAATCTGACATTTAGCCTGTGGCAACTGTGAAGCTCAGACAGGCAAGTAAGTGACAAAAAACACCTTGGAAGGAGGTGAATGCTGGTCACCTGCACCAAATGCTTCCCTGTGCATTCTGTTTGTCTCTACTGCAGGTTCGCTGTGCATTTAGTGGGGGGCTAAGGGCACCCGCTAAAGCAGCAAAACCCATCACATTGCAGGAATAAGAATCTAGGCACTGGATAAATAGATACCTGCTGGGAGCCACAGAGGTGGTAATGGTGGTGAGATTCCTGTGATTAGACACCTGAGGGTTATGAAAGAGATGTGCCCCAGGCTTGCTTGATCAGAGGAGAGAAGGAGGCAGTTTTAGAGCACAGTTTGTCTGATTTCCTTTAGATCTCTCTTTTGAGTGATTAGCATCCCCATCCTGACTAATTTCCATTGGCTCCAAGGGAGGTTAAGGTGAGAGGTAAGGCATGCCCAGCTTTGCAGACAGATTTATTCACATAGGCAAATCCTTCCTTAAGTGTTCAGAGCCAGTTTCTCTGCTACACAGAGACAGGGACAGAATTGGCTTCTGCAGTAGAGTCCCAGTGGAGGAGGTGCTCTAACAAAGCTCCAGCACAACATGTCTCTTTCCACCAAATAGAAATTTAGGCTTCCTTGCATGCTAAACCTATGCTTAAATGATCTGCTGGGTTGAAGTAAGAGTATGCTGCTTTCTTCCCTAGTTTTTTTACATCAAGTACAAGTTTCTTGCATTGCTTCCAAGGCTGTCTACAAGCTTGCTTCTCCCTAGGGGGGATCTGCCCCTATTTCATCATGTTCTTATCTCTTCCTCTTCCCATCAGGAGTCTTCTGCAAAGTGCTTTTAGCTTTCCTCAGGATCCTAAGCCCTGTGGACCTCTGAAGGTAAGTCGCAGGGTTCCTCTGCTCATAAGCACTTCTACCTGTTTAATGCTGTTCTGTGAAAGGTAGCTGCTATCTGTAAGTTGTGCTAAATCTTTGTTTAAGCACAAAAAAGGGAAAACATTCATCTAGCAAGGAAAACGCTGGGTAAGCATTTTTATTTGCAATGCAGATGTGAAGAGTGAGTGGGAGCTGTGCAGAACTAGACCATCAAGTATGAAATGAATATCCTAATTACAGCACTACAAGGCCATCAGAGCCCCTGCAAAATAAGAGGAGAAAACACTCCAGCAGCACGTAAAATCTCTTGTGTTTCCTTTAACACACTCAACATTTTTCTGTGTCCACGAAAGCAGCACCCATGAATCTGCCTTATTTATCAGGTTTGAGGCCAGAACGAGACTCTGCTGCAGTGAGACACTGTATAGCAAACTAATGATAAAGCAGAGATACTGTAGGAAAAGCACAGTATGTGTATATATATTGCTGCTCAGATGGGATCCAAGCCCTAGGAGACATGGTTTAAAAGTATGTATCTCTATGCTCATTGCTCTTCTCCAAAAGTTAGGTGGCTCACAAGAGTTACTAGATCCTAAACCCTGCTTTTTACCTCTCATCGTCTCCCCTCCAATACAGTTTTAAGCCAGGAGTAAATCTTCCTGGTAGCCAAGGAGTTAGAAGATGTAAAGCACATAGTTATGAACTGGGATGTCACCAAAAGAAGCAAATGTTTTCTGATTCCAGAATATGTTCTGCTTTTTTTTGTTCCTGCGTGGACACAGTGTGAACTTGACATGTGAGAAAGCAGTTGACCATTAGAGTGTGTCAGTGCTTCCCCTGTTGATGCCTTAGGACACGCTAGTTTTCTTGATTTGTTGTCCTTCTGCAGAGGAGTAAATGAAGCCTCCAGCCACTTGAAGCCTCCAGCTACATTGGTGAGGGTCTATGCTACCAAGCTGCTGCAGCAGTAACTCTGCTGCCGCCCAGGCTTCTGGGAGCCTGCTTTGTATTGAGACTTCCCTCAGTGGCACTTGTGGCTAAAGGGGTCCTTCTCTCTTCCTGTGCCGTAGGGGCACCCGAGGAGCCGAAAATAACACTTCCTTTTTCTGTTATTGTTAGATTGTTTTTCTCCAGGGGATCAGTCCTCTGATGTAATTTGCTGTTTCACTGCTCAGGTACTTGTGCGTCAGGTGAGCATGGGCAAGCAAGGAACAGAGAACTGTCTCTGCTCACACTGTGCAGTCACGAGGGTCATCTCAGCCAATTTTAGATAGGGCTGTCCCTGTCCTGCTCTCAGCATTCATCTGATATGCTGGTGAATCAGCCCGGGGAAACAAACTGTTCAAAAACTATTGCTGGGATCCCTGGAATGGGATGTTCGTTTAGCTGTGATAGGGAACTGGTCCTGAAACATGTAACCATGGCCACAGAGCTCTCTTAACCTCTTTGAGGGCTCAAAATTCTTTGCCAAGTGTTGATCAGCCTGACTTACTGTCCTAGTAAAGAGACAGGAAGAAAAGAGACAGGGGCCAGAGCTTTTGACAGAGTTGCAGAGAATGCTAACCCTAACCCAATCAGGCTGGAGAACTCCCGTGAAGATCACAGTTTAGGAGACTTGCAAGGGGACTATCGCAAATCCATGCCATGAATCTCATAATCCAAAGCAATATCGAGGCCAGCCCCATCTCCCACCACCAAGCCTGTGTCTGAAAATACACCCATAAACAAATGCAAAGTGTAGATGTACAAGCAATTCTACAGCCACAGTAGCTGTTGTGACAGTGTTAGCACAGCTACTATAGTAACTCAGTGCATCTATCGGTACCTAGGCAGACACTGCTCTGAGGAAATCCAGTTCTTGATTTCCAAAAGACTTAAGGTACCAGCTCTTTCCCTTTAGGAAAGCCGCCTTCTTTTTTTTATGTTCCTCATAACCTCAGCTGTCAGGATTTCCCTGCCTGGGTGGGATAAGGCCTGGGATGCATGTACCATGGTGATTTTTCTGGTGGGCAGCTTGTCATGATCCACTGTGCAGTGCGTTTGGCTAGAAATCAGGGCTGCCAGGTTTTGTGCCCAGCTGGCATGGTGACCTTGTGCAAATCCCCTCTACTCTGCTTTATCTCCCTCTGCAGACTGGAAGAGAACAACCCTTGCCTATCTGCCTGCAGCTGAATGGAGTCTGTGTAACACATGGCTCGTCGGGAAGTTTGTGAGCCCACACTAAATTTCGGCTGTTATCAAATGAGACATTTTCCTTTTATTATATGAGTCACTGGAGGAATTTGTCTTGGATCTCCTGGAACATTTGAGACATAGCTGCTGGATGGGATGCACTAACACAGTGTGACTCATCGCTCCCCTCAGGGAAAAGAGGTTTAAGCAGTCAACTGGAAATCATATTTTATATGCAGATAGACCACTTCACAGTGGAGAATCCTGATGCAGCTTACAAACACTGACCCTGGTGTATAAAAGCCAGCAGCTGTAGTGATTTCTGCAGGTGCAGTGGGCTATTGCATACCTGTGACCTGACAGGGAAGGGAACACACGTGAAAGCTTAATGGAACTGAGCTTTTGAAAGGCTGAGAAGGGAGGGGGAAAAAAAAATGAGATAGTATTAAAAAATTTCCCCTTATGTTGCTCAATACAATGCTGAGATCCCACATGACATACAACACACCTGATGGATCCTCTTTTTCCTGTCCTTGAGTCACTAAGCAGGACACAAGGCTGGGGTACATAGGATACATAGGATATGTTGTGTGCTTGAACTAGAGAGGATGCCAATCTGCTACTGACTTGAGAATCGACTCATCTGCTAGCATTGCCAATAGTTCTTAACCATGGAAATCACTGATGCAACATGCAGTGCTGACAGCCACTTAAACACAGGTTTGACCAAGATTCAGGTTGCTTTAGGAGGTGAACAAAATCCCTATTGCTACTGTCATGGTTACGGGACTTTCTGCACTTCTGGTGTTTACCCCATTCCTCTGGCTACTTACCCTTGGCTGATTCCAGAATTTCCATTAATCGTCTCTTCCTCCTTAGACGGGTTGGATTTAATAGTTTCTGTCACAAAGTTCCTTAGCCTGCAGGTCTGATCAGACATGCCTGCACACAGCTTCTCTCTTTCTCAAGCATGCCAGCAAGAGCCTGCCTCTCAGTCTGGCTCTCCAAATAGCCACTCTCTTTCATTACTATTTAAAGCACTGCCATGGCCTTTTAATTTTTCCATTTGCAAGCAAAACTAGCTGGACAAAATCAGCTTTGATTGCTTCCTCCTCCCTGCACAAGGATTGAAACTAACAGGCCTGGCATTGTCCCTCAGCAGCCCTCGAGTATTCACTTCAGTGGTGGTTTAGCTGAAACCAGTCTTTACTCTTGGCTTTTCTTTCCTGCTTTTTTGAATATCATTTAGTAGAGAGAGTAAATATCCCAAACAGTAGCTTAGTACCTGCACATAACTAGAGAGCAGCCCAATGTCTTCTGATCCATCAAGGATATGACTCTTTCAGCCAGGCTTTTGAAGTTCATGGTACAGTTCTTGAACAGCATCATTTAGATCAAGGATGTATTAGATTTCCTGGCAGAAGTATGTCAAACCAGTTACTGCTGCCACCCAATTGGTGTATCTGATGTTACTGATGATTACAGAGTATAACTTTCACAAGAATCGCCCCAGTGATCTGCCTCAAATCTCCTGAGTTAAAACAATTAAAATAATACTTAGCGCTAGTATCCAAAGATAGGTGTGTAGTCGTGTGTAGTTGTGGTTAGTTATGTGTAGTTGTGTGTAGTTATGCTGTCAGAACACACTACCCTTAGAAAACGTTATCAGAGCTCCTTTACTGTATTTTCAAAGTCAGGTAGGATACCAGTAGGCTGAACCTGCACCTTCAAAAAGCCTGTCCCCTGCCCTTGAACAGCAACTGAAAAATATCCTTCCCTGCTGCCTCTCAGAAAGTGTGAGAAATCATCTCCCTTTGCTGCTTGGTGTTTGAAAAAGCTGCTGCCAGGCACTGCTGCTGCTGTTGTTATAGAGTGCCTGGATGGATGGTGGCCTTCTCCAGGACTGAAAGGCCTGTGTGTGCATGAAGTCCCATAAAGAGAGATTTGTTATGTTTCTTATGAGGCAAACATGCATCAGGTGAAAATCTTGTGGAGAGTCATAAATGTGAAAATTGGAGGAGAAAGAAGGACAAAGGAATTCATGGCATTCGGGAGTGATACCTTTCTTTAACAAATCCAGGATCTGAGCCAGTCTTTCACAGAAACCCATGGGAAAAACACCTGCTAGCTTCTGTGAGCAGAAGGTAAAGCTTGTAAGGATGAACTTCACTTAGCAGTTGTTCAAAATGCTGCCCTTTGGGGTCCTGAGTAACTGCTGGGTGGCTTGCTTGGGTACCTGCCTCCCCACCCCTGCCACGATGAGGTCAGTGAAACCTATGGAGCTCGGTGGGCACAGACTGACTCCCTCCAGACATACCTGCCTCCCTACCACCCTGCGCGCCCCAAGTGAGACTGCCAGCGCTGGCACATGACACCCCAATTTTGCCACATTTGCCCCATCACTGCAATCCCAGCTGCAGGAGTTCCTCAAAGTGCAAGGGGAAGGAAGGGCAGGAAACAGTGTTTTCAATCTCTGCCGCCAGTTCTAGCTTGGTGAGGATGCTTCCAGCTTTAATAAGCCAGGTGATCAAAGCCTTTGTGTGATTCCTGCCGTCAGGAGAGGGGTTGTGCTGCTGTACAGACAGCACACCGGAACCCTGTTCAGCTCCCCCAAATCCTGCCTTTCTCAGCTATGAGCTCTTGGCACCCATCAGCTCCCTCCAGCCCAACACAGGAGGGCAATTGATGTCAGGCAGAGAGAAATCTTTCCAGACATTTTCTTTTCTAGTAAGCCAAAGATGTAATATACATAGGCGTGATCTGGGGCTCTATTTTATTCTTTTTCCCTAGCTTTCACGATGATATATGTTCTTTTTCCAGTCTTCTGAAAGATGCCTACCAGAGGCACCTGGGAGCAGCCAAAGCAGCTGCCTGATAAGCTCTTTAACATTCATTTGCACAACCATGCCTTTTGCAAGGGAAAAAGGAAAGTGTTAACGAGTTGACAAGCGCGCTCTTCCTTGCAGCAAGCAGCGCTGCCAGCCGCAATGTTACTGCAGGGAGGAGAGAGCAGGGTGGTGGTGGAAGACCTTGAAAGAAAATTGCTTTGTTCAACCCGGTTACACAGACTCCTGCTTCCTTAATATACCGAATCCTAGCTAGCCGAGCAAGGCAATGGATTCAGTAGAAACTCAACTTGGCAATGATGCTGGGCAGCATGCTGCTATCAGGGTTTCAAGGATGAATTGTTGAGGGGGAAAGAAATCGTGTTTTACCAAGAAGGATTGAAGCAAAAAGGGGTGTTTGCTAGGCATGTGGATTCTTTACCACCCCCAAATGAGGGTCCGACACTGGGTTTACCCTCTGACACTGCCATTTGCAATCAGATCCTCAAACTGTACAAATCTGCCAGATCTCAGCTCAGCCTGAACACACACACACAGAGGCATACACAAAAATCCTGCTTGAGAAAGGAAACACCAAGACTGGTTTTCAATAATAACTCAGACAAGCAAGTGAGTATTTTCTTTCATGCTTTGCTCTTTTGCATTTACTGAATTTGTTCCACATGAATGTAGAAACAGCTGCATCAGCACCACCACTGAAGCTGGAACCTTATTAATATTTATGCCTAGAGAGCAGAGCACACAGGAATCAAAACGCCTTCCCACCATTGGCTCAGCGACCCCAGCATCCATACAACATCTTGCCACGTTTGGTGGCCAGGCAAGCAGATTTATTAGAGAGCAGATCAATTTCTCATCAGCACTCTCACCCGATCGCAGGAAAACTGCCCTTTGCTCCTACCTGCTCTTTGCGTCTCGTCCTTCAATAATTTCCCAATTAGAGAAACCATTTTTCATCTCTTTTGCAGTTCTGTGGTTTATATTCTCATCTATTAAATACAGCTGGAGACATTATTAGATGCTTGAATTATTATCATTTGCATACACAAATGATAAGCCTGAGCACAAATGAGATGAACAAGAAATAACGCTGTGACAGGTCTCGCATGTCCTAGGGGGGGGCTGAGTTCACGGCACGTGGCACTACGCGCATGAAAGGTGTTGCATGGTGCCAGTGTGATCCTTGGAGCCTCTCTTGGGACTTATTTCCACTGCAGTTTCTGCTGCCAAGGTGCTGCAGTGAGACCCCTTAATCTGAGGCTGGAGGGTTTCCTTTCCAAGAGCGCCGAGTGGAATTCCGGCTGTCAGCCTTGCTCCGGCTTTGTTTCGCGAGAGCAGTCCTTAGCTTGTCTAATAATGAGTGACTGGTCCACAAGCAGGTGCTCTCAGCGAAACCGAAACCTTCACATATTTTTTAACTATCTGATAGAAACAGTGGCTTGTAGCAGCAGTAAAAGAGAGAAAAAATAATCCCATGCTCTGGTTGAAGCCGGTTGTGGGGAGGGTGTGCAGCAGCCCCAGATGGCTGCACCAGCAGACCCTTGGCTGCACCCCTGCTGAGACCAGGGACAACATAGGCAAGCACCGGCAGGGCTGTGGGGCAGCAGCCTCAGCCCCGGGATTCCCTAGCAAGTGCAGCAGCACCAGTGAAGTGTCCTTGTTCCCCTGTGTGGGCATGGGGGCTGCAGATCCAGCATGGCCACAGCCGGGAATCACACGCTGGGCTTGCTGGGCGACCCGAGTCCACCCAGCAGCCAGGGGGGTGTGGGGCCACCACTAATGGTGTGGCCACTCTTCATTGCCTAGTCCTGGGCCACCAGGGCATGTCTCATTGGGCACACACTGCCATCAGTCCTGGGTATCACGGTCTAAAGGCAGCTTGCCTTTGATGATCTCTGAGGTTTAAGCATTGCACCTACAGGCAGAGATAGCTACTGGTGTGTGGACCAGGCAGATGTGGGCAGAGGGAGGAGGGCTGGTCTTTGCTACTCCCACAAACATGTCCTCAGCGCTGACATGCTGCAGTTTTCTGCTGCCTCCCTGTTTTCTTCGTTTGGGATCTCATCACTTTCCCTGCCGGTGTTGATTCCCCCTTGTCCTTGAGCTCCTGATGATTGTGTTCTATAGTCCTGTCTCTGCCTGCATTTGTACCTTTTCTTATCAGGTGTTGTGCTGCACTGCTGACTTCCCCAGAGCTTTGCAATCTCCTCAAGAGCCTGCGCAGAGGCTCCACAACCAGACTGTTATGGAGAGGGCTTTTGTTGGTGTCGATGCTACCGAGGGTCACAGTTAGCACACAGCCATGGCTACTACCAGCTTTGTCCTGCTCATTGTCCTTTCCCACCAGCTGGCACAGGCGGCTCCAACCACCGGCATAGCCTGCAAGCAACCCATATGCAAAGACATAAAGACACACCAAAGCAGAGACCCCTGACAAATACTTTGTTTGCAGAGATACAAGACGCTCCCTCTCCGTGGGTACCACCCTGAATTCCTGCCCAGTGTACCCAAGGTCCTCTCAGCCTGGCCCTCCCCTGAGTTACACTGAGGAGCAAAAGGTTGGTTTGCCCTAAATGACCTACTGAGCCACCCTAAAAGCAGGTCACCTGCTGTCTAGCCTGTCTGTGGCGTCAGACCTCAACTTGTGAGAGTCCAAATTTCTTTCTCATTTTTCTATACTACTGCATCCCAGCCCTCAAGATACAGAAAGCTTAGGTGCCGCTCTTGTGGGCTTGGGCATAACTTCAAGCTCTTTAAGGCATTTACATTCTTCTAAGAGGAGCCACAGACAAGGATATGACCCACGACATGGGATGCTGAACCACGGGATGGGTGCATATTTTCTGAAAGGAAAAGCGATTTTCCCTTTAGGAAAAACCTTCTAGTGACCCACAAATTGTACTGCAGAACATCACACAAACGCACGTATTTCTCATTATAAATTAAAATGACCGAGTCCTTCCCTTGGGCTTTGTTAGCTGGTTTTTGCAACCTTCTGAATCCTGCGAGGGAGTCGATCCTTTCATCAGTGACCACTTCAGTAGCTTCAGACGGAGGCTCTGACGGTGATCACACCCAGCCGTGGAGCTGGGAGGATGGGAATCATGAAAGCAAGGAGGGGAGATAAAACTGGGTTGATGCTCTGAGCTTCATTAAACAAACTCTTGACTGAGGTCATGTTATTCCTCCTCTCTGGTGCCCGTCAAGGGCGGCCGAGTGACAATCCTGAGAGCCGGCATTCCACCCGCCCGCCGCCGCTTCAGCACTGCCCTGGCCGCGCTGCTTTGACACCCTGGGAAATCAGCAGGGCGAGGGAAAATGTTACAGGCTTTTTTTGTTCCTTTCTTTTCTGTGCAGCTCTTTTCTGCCGCGGGAAGGAGGGAGGGCTGGTTGCCGGGGCGACTGGGGATGGAGGAATCCAGCCAGGGCCGGGGATGGGGCAAGGGCTGCGCTGACAGGCACGCACATCGATGTGAGGCAAATACAGAGAGGGGAGAGAGAGCCACCGGCAGCCAGCAGATGAACAGTTCATTTTCCTGCAAATAATTCCCAATATGCTACGCTGAACCTTCAGGAAACCCGCCGCTTCCATTGCTTACCTTCGAATTAAGGTGGACCTTGTCTGAGGGCTCCTGAGGCGGAGGAGGGCTCTGTTCGCCTCTAAAGGGTATCATTTAAGGGCTGCAGAAAAGCTAGACCTGTATTTCCTCTCTCATCCCTCAGTAATGCTGTTCATTTTAGAACCAAACCTTCCACAGTGTTTTCTTTTCTTCCAGTCTCAACAAGTTCCATACAGAAGATATACTTGAATCCCCCCTCCTTCAAAGTGTGAATTTTATTTGAAGATAAAGCAGTTGGGGTGGGGATCTTTCCTCCAGTGTTAATAATCCGTTTCCATTGAATTAGATTTTAAAATGGCTTCCTTTGAAGCCTCAAGCTGTTAGAAATGAGCTTAACGTAGGTATGGAGTGTATGTAAAATCAGCTCCCCCCTTTCGTGCTGAAATGACAGTAATTCTTCTCGTAAATAACTAATACGCACTGTACAATACACAGAATATGTGGAAATAACAGTGGCAAGCAGCCATGGTACCTGTATTTTGCACCAGCTCTGCTGTAACGGGGTTTTGCTGCACCAGCGTTCTCAAGTACACACCCACCACAGCCATGGGAAAGGCTGGCATTGCTTTGAATCCTTACCTAAAGCGGTCAGTTACTAATCCACTGGAGTTGCTAATCTGCAAGGTGTTTTTAAACAGGTAATTCTAGATGTGGATGTTGATTAAGCAGTTAACATGCCACGAAAAGAAGAAGAAGAAAAAAGAAAAAGTTTGCTTGGAATTAAGGCTACACTTCACTCCTGAAGCGAGGTCAACCAAACAATAAAATTGCTCCTTAGCTTAGACCAGTAAAAACACATTTCAGAGGGAGTGCAAGTGATCAGATTTATTTTTTCAAAATCAGTGTGGAAGAGACGAACCTGAGGGTGTCTTTTCTAGCATTCCCTTTGGGGGGCTGGGCTGCCTTCTTCCCGCAAGGCGAACAAAAGAAAGGTGTGGATGCTTTGGCATAGTCATCAGAGGAAACCGGGTCTTTCTGCAGATTGCCTGGGAAGAGTGTAAAATCAGATCTCGAGTGATCCACAGGCAGGGTTATCGACCTGCATAAACGAGGTTAGAAAGATTAGGGGCGTCGACACCCGGATAGAACAAAGGAAAGAGTATACTTAAGGGATAGGGGTTGGAAATGGTGATGAACTTTCATCTTCCTCTCTAGAACAGCTGTAGCCTTCCTCTAGTGGGGTCGCTAAACCCGGGTTTAGCGGGGTTTACTGGGGTTCATGGGGGTACAGCCCGGCGCTGACTGCGGGCAATCTGCCCGCTCCTGCCGGAGCTCAGGGCAGCCTTCCCGGGGGGGGGGCCGCCCCCGCCATCGCCGCCCCCTCAGTAACACCACTGTGGGACAGGCGGCACCCACGAGGAGCCGACACGCCGCGCTGGCCGCCCCGCTAGGCACAGGGTGCGGTAAAGACCGTGCCGCCCTCCCGTGCTCTTCCTGCCCCTGACCTCCTCATCCCCGCCCGCTCCCTCTGCGGCCATTGTGCCATACTGGGATGCTTCCAAATAGCCCGGGGAAAGCACCTCTGGGCGCACATCTTCAACCCTCCCTTGACAACCTCAAGTTTTTCCTTTTCTTCACCCCTCAGTGTGTGAAAATCCGCAACTATCCGAGCGTTTGCAAGAGTGATCGCTGCCGATCCGAAGGACACCCCCTTTCCCTCAAAGCTGCACCGACAATGTCTGCTGTCTGGCCGAGGGTTACTGGTGGCCGCAGCCGGGGCGGCTGGGTACAGGGCAGGGAGGGCGGACAGGGGTTTACGGGACACAGCTGGTCCGAGGGCTCCCTGCCCGGGGTGCAGGGCTCCTGCCCGCGGTTGTGAACTTGCGCGGGAAGAGGGGCGGCAGCTACCGGCGCTTGTGTTGCCCCGCGGGCTGTGGAGTCTCCCGCCAGCGCCGTGTGAACGGAGGCACCGGTGGGGGGCAGGGGCACCCGCCGGGCTCCCCCTCCTCCCCGCGGCAACGCCCGCTGCTGCGGCAGGGAAAGATGCTCGTCCCGGGGAACAAAAGGCTGCTGTTGCCTCTGGACAGCGGGCGCGTGCGACGGGGCGACAGGACCGGGTCACACACGGGCGGCCCCGGACGGGCCCCCACAGCAGTCCTGAGTGTCTTTGTCTCCGGGGTCAGCAGTGAAACGGGACGCCGGAGCACGGGCGGTGGTACCGGTACCGGTGCGCCGCGCCCGCTCCCGCGAAGCCCCACCCCTTACCGCAGGTCCCGCCCCCCGCTGCGGGAGACAATGCCGCAGCCACGCCCCGCCCCCGAAAGCCCATTGGCTCCGCGCTTCTCCCGCATGAAGTCACCGGCGGGGCGGGGCGCGGCGCCGGATTTAATGGGGGACGCGGGGCGCGGCCGCCGCAGCAGAGAGTGCGGGAGCGGTCGGAGGGTGGTGTGAGCGCGGGCAAGCAGCGGACACCGGCACCATGCGTGAGATCGTGCACATCCAGGCCGGGCAGTGCGGAAACCAGATCGGCGCCAAGGTACGGGCCGGCGCCCTGGCCGTCTACTGGGAGCTCCGGGCGTGGGGCGGTGCCCGCTCTAGCCAGGCACCGCGTGTCCCGCGGAGACGGCTGCAGGGAGAACCGTGTGAGCGGAGCGGAGCACCCGGCGGGAGCGTCTGGGCGGGCGGCTCCTGGCTGTCGCGACGTGAGGGGTTTCCGCGGTGTGGGCGCGGCGCGCCTTTAGGCTGGGGAAGGGACAGGGGATGTAGCGGTGCCGTGCATCTCTCCCCTGCGGGCAGCAGGGGTCCTGGTGTGGGGGGTGAAGGGGGCACCGATCCGGTACCACACCCCTCCCGTCAGTTGGGGGGGCGGAGGGGGGGGCAAGGGCGCGGTAGTGTCCACGTCTGGAGGGAGCCGCCCCCACGCGTGGCAAATCCCCGCGCGCCACGTGGCGGGGATTTGGCCGGGGGGGCGCGGGCGGGGCGTGGCGTGGCGGCAGTGGCCCCCCCCCCTTCCACCTCCCGTTAACCCCACCCGGTCCCCGCAGTTCTGGGAGGTCATCAGTGACGAGCATGGCATCGACCCCACGGGCAGCTACCACGGGGACAGCGACCTACAGCTGGAAAGGATCAATGTCTACTACAATGAAGCCACCGGTAAGGACCCCCTGTAACGAGCTTCTTTCCTGTGCCACTGGGGTTGGCAGGTGAGGTGGCCTCCAGTGCCTCCTGCAATGGAGGCTGTGCCTTCACCCTCCCTGTAGGTGAGTGGTGCCCAGGCACAGCTTAATCATGGAATTATTGAATGGTTTGGGTTGGAATGACCTTGAAGATCATCCAACACCCCTGCCAGGGGCGGGGACACCTAGCACTAGACCAAATTTGCTTAAAGCCCTGTCCAACCTGGCTTTGAACACTGCTAAGGATGGAGCATTTACCACTTCCTTGGACAGCCCATTCCCGTGCCTCACCACCCTCACAGTAAAGAATTTCTTCCTTATATCTAGCCTGAACTTCCCTGGTTTAAGTTTAAACCCATTAGCCCTTCTCCTATCACGACAGCTCCTGATGAAGTCCTTCCCCAGCATTCTTGTAGGCCTTGTTCAGATACTAGAAGTGTGCTATTAGGTTTCCATTCAGCCTTCTCTTTTACAGGTTGAACAGTACCCATTTTCTCAGCATCTCTTTGTATGGCGAGTTACTTTGTATTCCCATCCCTAAATTCCCTAATCCTCCAAGTCATGAGCAATTCCTAGGCAGCGAATTGTGGGGAGGCAGAAGAGAGCACAGCAGGGCTCCTGTAACGCTGGTGCTGGTTCCTCCTGCAGGTAACAAATATGTCCCCCGTGCCATCCTGGTGGACCTGGA
>NDXB01003583.1:0-28817 GCA_002631895.1 Agapornis roseicollis | reverse complement strand
GTCCTTTTGATGTTGAGGACACCAGAACTGCACACAATGCTCCAGGTGAGGTCTCATGAGAGAGTCAACTAAAGGCTGACACTTGCCTCTCACCATGAGGCAATCAGTATTTCAGAGGGCTCCTGAGCCAGGGGTTGCCTCCAGAGTTGGCCAGCCCTTAACAGAAGAAAAGCATATGATTTTTTCAGTTTCTGAATCCATGTATACTTCTGTCATCCTGTCACGTTCATGTTTCACTACTTAATTCCATGTTGCATGTGGAACTACTTCCTTTTGCTTTTTGTAAACCTGGCACCTAGTAATTTACTTGGGCTCCTTCCCCTTAGTTCTTGCACTAGAGAAAACACAAAGGGAAAGTGATTCTGAGAAACATGGGTTGAGTGGAGGCACTGGGATGGCTTTCACACTTCTGCCTGCCCTCTGACCTGCTCAGAGGTTCCCCAGGAAAGACCTGACCCATGGAAGACACTGCCCATACCTCTTCCCTCACAACAGATTAAAGAAATTCAATGTCTTTCTTGAGAGATTCTGTGATATCATTTTTAGACATTCAAGCAGAGTACATCAATCAGATCTATCAGTCTGGGAAATGGGATTCACTAATAAATAAACTATGCTGGTTCTTCCACCATACATCATAATTATTTCTGTGTCCACTAACTTTATCCTTTATTATAGTTGCTAATAACTTGCTTGGTATAAAATTTGTACTTCATGGTGCACAGTTCCCTGGATCCTTCCCTACCCAAAACCCTTTAAAAAAGTCTAGGATCACATTTGAATTAAAGTGTGGTGATGTTCGCTTTTATCTTTCCCATGTGTTCTACATCTTCCAGACGACTCATCCACCTAAAATAATCTCCTACAGCATGTTTAAGTAGATTTCTGTTCAGGAAGATTGCTCTCTTGAGAAACCAATTCTCCTATTCTCCTTCAGAGGATTTGTTTCACTGTACAGGACATATGTCAATATTGACTCTGCCTAACCATCCTCTGTTACTGTGTTTGTCCCACCACACACAACCTCAGCCCCATAGGAATCTATGGAAACTACAAGAAGATCATGATCAGCTTCAAACTAAAACTAAAGCTTGTAATCTCAGATATAAATATAGAGAGCTCATGATGCAAAGAAAATACTTTATCTTGAAGAGCTTGTCTGGTGACCTTATATGATCATCATTCCAAGTTCTGATGGGGATTCTATGGAATACTGGCTTTGTTTTTCCTTCTCCTCTGTGACTCTTTGTTGGACATGTAGTTCACAAACAGAAGCAGCTACGCTATTACTGAATCTCAGGTCTGCCCCTTTTAGCAACGCTGAAATCTTAGCCTGACTCTCTGTCACCTCTTCACTGCCTAGACTCCCCACTGAGCCCAGGAAAACAGAAACTCTCATATATTTCTTAAAATGAATATTCACTAATGACTACCATGCATGTAAAGCAGGGGCAACTGAAGTCTGAAATGTCTGCGCAGCCACAAGGGTATGACATTTACTGGGAGACATGGAAGCACACGCACCAGTAGAGCACACACACCATTAATGCAGAGATTAAAACTGCCCTAGTCTTTCCTCTGAGGAGTTATGTGCCTGGACACCATTACAGTCTTGTTTGCTTGAAAGACTCCTAACCCACACCTTTTTCTCAGCTCTCCTTAAGGTTTCCACAAGCAGCCTGGTTTAAGCCCTGTGCTTTTCCTTTTGAATGTACCATGTCTATGTATTGCCACTGCTGGCCATGTGCACAGCAATATTTTCACCCAAGTATACCACTAAGTCCTTTCCTCTTCCTGACAAACATATTTCTGCAAGGGTTTTTCAAAACTGTGACGCTGTCCTTCCCCATGCATCTCCCCACTGTTTTAATTATATCGAATACGAACTCTATCTTCTTTACAGAGCCTTCTCTAGTCTTTCTATGCCCTAACTCTCTCATTGAGTGTTCAAAGGACAACTCTTACCTCTTATGATTCTCCCCATCATTCCTGTATTACATTTTCAAAAAAGCATTTTCATACATTGTCACATCTCGACACTAATATTTTCAGGGAGTTCCCTATAACCACTGATACAGCCATTTAGCCATAAAGACAACAAAAAAGTTCTCTATACAGTCATTAGTAGCAAAAGGATGTCTAAGGAGAACTTCATCCTTTACTCGATGCAGGTAGATACATAGTGACAAAGAATGAGGGAAAGGACAACATAATTAATGCTTTCTTTGTCTCAGTCTTTAACAGTAAAAAACAGTGGTACTCAAGGTACCCAAACCAGTAAGCTTGATGACAGGGACTGGAATTGGGCAGCAGGAATGGGAAATGGGCAGCGACTTGCTGCACCATTTAGACACACNAGTGGTACTCGAGGTACCCAGACCCCTGAGCTGGAAGATGGTGATGGGGAGCAGGATGCAGCCCGCATAATCCAAGGGAAATGGTCAGTGACCTGCTATACCACTTAGACACATGCAAGCTTGTGGGGCCCAATTGGATCCACCCAAGCATCTAAGGGAGCTGGCAGAAGCGTTCACCAGCCGCTTTCCATCATTTATCAGCAGCCCTGGCTAACCAAGGAGGTTCCCCTTGGCTGGAGGTTACCAAATGTGATGCCCATCTACAAGAACAGCCAGAAGAAGGCTCCAGGGAGCTACAGACCTGTCAGTTCCTGACCTTAGTGCTGGAGAAGGTTACGGAGCAGATCACCTTGAGTGCCATCACACAGCACGTACAGGACAAGCAGGCCCAGTCAGCACAGGTTTGTAAAAGGCATGTCCTGCTTGACTAACCTGATCTCCTCCTATGGCAAGGTGACCCGCTTAGTGGATGAGGGAAAAGCTGTGGAAGTTGTCTACCTGGACTTTAGTAAAGCCTCTGACACCATTTCCCACAGCATTCTCTTGGAGAAACTGGCTGCTCATGGCTTGGATGGGTGTACTGGTCACTGAGTAAACAACTGGGTGGATGGGCAGGCATCAAGTATGGTGGTGAATGGAGTTAAATTCGGTTTGTGGCTGGTCACAAGGGCTGTTCCCCTGTTCTCAGTGTTGGGGCCAGCTTTCTTTCATATCTTTATCAATGATCGAACGAGGGAATTGGGTTGAACCTCAGTCCATTTGCAGACAGCACCAAGTTGATCTGCTTGAGGGTAGGAAGGCTTTGCAGAGGGATCAGAACAGTCTGGCTCAATGGGCCAAGGCCAACTATATGGGGTCCAACAAGCCAATGTGCCACGTTCTGAACTTGGGTCACAACAACCCCATGCAATGCTACAGACTTTGGGAAAAGTGGGTGAAAAGCTGCTCAGGGGAAAAGAACTCAGGGCTGCTGGTCAAGAACTGGATTAAGATGAGCCAGGAGTGTGTCTAGGTGACCAAGAAAGCCAATAGCATCCTGACAGTGTAGCCAGCAGGAGTAATGAAGTGATCATCTATCCCCCTCTACAATTCTTATAAGGAAGGAATGTGGTTGTTTAGCCTCGAGCAAAGGAGGCTGAAGGGGGACCTTATCACTGTCTACAGCTACCTGAAAGGTGGTTGTAGCTGGGTGGGTTAGTATCTGTTTCCAACAAGCAATAGGACAAGAGGAAAGAGTCTCGAGTAGCACGAGGGGAGGCTTAGAGTGGATATTAGGAAATATTTCTTCACTGAAAGGATTGTCTAGCCTGTTGGAACTGGCTGCCAGGTGAGAGGTTGAATCGCCATTCATTTAAAAGATGCGTAGATGTGGTACCTAAGTACATAGTCTAGTGGTGAACTTGTCAGTGCTGGGTTAAAGGTCGGACTTGATGATATTACAGGTCTTTTCCAACCTAGATGATTGTATTATTTAGTTGTTCTTTTTAAAATCTTCCTCTTACTTTCCTTTGTTATGGTGCTTCTATGGTAGAGAAGAGCAATTATGCTGTTCTTAAAGTTGTCATGGTCACTTAGTTTGAGCACTGTAAATCACACTAGCCAGCAGTCATTGCTGCCACTGCTGCTTTTCTGCCTGCCTATGTTCATCTTTCCTCTCTTGTCTAATTAAAATGGAAATTCCTAGGCACAATCTTTTGTGTGTGTGTATTTGTGATCAGCAAAGTCAAAACCACAGTAGTGATGAAATACCACTGAAGAGTAAAAAACGCAAGGCCTGAAGAACAACTAATTTGAGCATGTTACATACATATGACACAAAAAACCATGTCTGATTTCACTGAAGATAGAAAGGGAAATTACTGATACCAATATTATAGGATGGCATCCTTGAACACTGGAAAGCAGTTAACAACATCCAGATGAGCAAGCATCTTTGTGATTCATTCCTACATGCCTGTTGATAAAGAGTATTACAGACAGCTATTGTGATGATCACCTTCTCTGCTAAATGTCAGTAAGAATTCCATCCTCACCTTGGCAGCAAGCGAAGGGCAGTCAAAGGAAACATGAACTTAACAAGTTGTTACACTGCTGCAGTGGATCACCCAAAGGACCCTGACTCCAGTGTACTTTCTCCTCCTCTGTGGTTTGCCACATACTTTGTTGCTTCCTATATTGCATTTTTCCTGTTTCCCACATTGCTCATGTAGGTGAGATGTCATCATACCCCTGTGCAACACAGCACTATCTGCTCATTTAGATCTTTCCTACAGCCCCACATTTTCCATGCTATTAGAGAAAGTAAACTGAGAGAAGGAATAAGAAGTACACGTGTCAAATCTTGTTTAATACATGGTCCTATTACATTGAGCTTCCTCTTTGCATTCCTTTCAGTTCTTGTTTTCTAATTCACTGTGGCAGGTATTTTTCACCTCTTCTGCCAAGTGCTCTGTGCAAATCTATGGAAATGGTAAACATCAATCATCACCATAATACTAATAAATGCAAATTAAATGCTGCTACAGGAGCTATTCCCTCAGAATAGTACCAGCCAGTATTTATGTAGGACTCATGCCCCTCCCCCTTCCCCCTCCCCCCGGGCTGTAAATACATTAGTTAATTAATTGAGACCGAATGACAATGCCATAATTAGCCAAGCCTAGGCTGCTTTTAACAGTGATGGGGCTACCTACGTAATGAAGGCATTTATGACTCCAAGGAAGCACCCACTGACATTTCCCTAGATAGAAGAATATTGGTTATATATGGAATGATTGGTCTTACCAAGTCCATACATTGTAAGAAACATAGGAAATAAACAGAAAGAGCTTGTACCTTCACTCAGCAGCTGGTAACCACTCCATATGATCTATAGAAACAGTGTCTGAAGAACACAGGAAGATTCAGCTGGATTAGACTTTCATAAAGGACAGCACACAGGGACTGACTATTGTATGTAGCACACACCATAGGGATAGAGATTTACAGTCATTAAGGAACCATACATCATTCAGGATATGCACTAACCCTTGGAAGTTTACAGAAAACAGAGGGGTTTTTCCCATTTTGTTAATCACAGACTACCAATGACTGTCTATTCCAGGGAAGTCCTTTCTTTTTCCATGTACCTATTCTCTTAGGCAGTTAAAGGCTAAACAACAAGCTGATAAGTCTAATAACTTTTAAGCAACCAAGCTGTTTAATGACAAAGCTGATTGCATCAAATCAGCTGCATATAGCTCTTTGGGCTGTACCAAAATAAAATCAGATTAACCAGCTACTTAGAGCACCATGGTCTCTAGAAGGAATATACTCCCTGTCAAGAATATGTCTACTGACACTATGCTACCTCCTGAGGTAAGTCTATGTCAGTCATATGTGGGACATAACAATCATAGATGAGGAATGCTGCAAAAGTTTAGAGAGAGCAGCAGTGATTCAGTTCTTGATTTCTCACCAATACAAATGATACAGTCTGCACTATGGAATAACACTATCAGTAGTGCTGATCCTCATGTTCAGCATATGCATGTGACTACACAGATGCCAAGGAAAGTCATGCTACTATGCTGCTGCAAAAAATGGTTTCCTCTCCTTCAGTGTCACAGACAAACTAACACAGGACTGCCCATGTACTGTCAGCTGCATGCAAGCCTCCCGGTCACACTAACTTTGCTCAAAACCTTTGATGTGGTGGGCATAGAAGATGTTTGTCTGCTTGGTGAATGTACTTGTGTGCACAAATGGCTGGCATGCCCTATTTCCTAACTCATCCATCACAGGCATATAGATGCAAACCTGTTAAATCCCAGGAGATATTTGGCTATGAGCAGAGGGATGAATTCTGTGCTATGCCTTAGACTGTTGGAGTTTGAGACAAAAATTACCTAAAGCCATTCTAACAGCTTCTGAGTACCTCTTGCAGGTAGGGATCCTCTGGATAATTAGGAATCTTGAGGCTTTCCTCATTTATCACAGCATCAGATAAGCTGTCAACCTAATACCGCACAGTCCACCTGCCTCTGATTCCGATTTCAGTTTGGAGGTTTGGTTTTTGTTAATATTTGCTTTTCTCCCCTCTCAAAGAGCAGTGAGTTGGAAGCTGCAAGGAAGCAACGTGTACCTTCTCCAGGCTGCTGCTAATATTGAGAAATATCCCCCTGGGGGCAATTTTTCAGATTCCTTACGTATGGCCTGTAGTTCAGTAACTTGATCTTTCTTTCTGGTGTTTCAAATAGAAAAACCATTCAGAGTCAAAGCCTTGATGTCACTGGCTTCCAAAAATTGAACCCATTTGTTTAGTGCTTCACCAGCTGGCTGCAGAATGACATGATACGGGGAAAAAAGCCAGTTAGAAAAATGGAATCTGTTTTTCTGTAGGTTGGAATCTTGTATCAAGTGCATCAGGCAATACCGCTTGGAAAAGCTTGCAATGCTCAGCAACCCCATCGCTGATATTATCATCGAAAACCATGAAACGAGTTAAGTCTGGTAATAAGTCCTATGTCTGTCACCAGTGAAGCATCACACAGTTATGAAAACAGCAAATCACTGCCATCACTGACTGATGTTTATCCTGGCCACAGCAAAGCTACTTAGGCAACCAGACCTTCTGAGTGAACTGCCATGAACAAAATTAAGTCACATATTCTGCACCTAGCTAGTGGAGAAAAATAAGAATGTCCTGGATACCCCTTGTCTATCAAAGAAAATGAACTGGCTGAATACAAATGTTATTCAGCAGTGGTTCATTTGTGCTTTAAAACAATCGAAGATTAACCTATTTGCAGTTTGCTGCTGGTTCACTCTATTTATCATACTGCTTTACCACTTTAGCTGTAGGGATAATAGAAATCCAACATATCTTGGTGACAGTCTGTGTCAGAGCGCTGTATTGGAAGACAGCAGGAGAAAATATGATCTTCAAGGCAGTTTCAATGGGAACATTAGCCTTTTTCCTTGCTCTCAGTTCTTTCCTTCAGTAGGAGAATATACCTTCCCCTACAAGGCCACTTTCCTAGAAAGAAGGCCACTTTCCAACATTTTACCATGTTCTGAAGGTCCCTTCTGCTTCCTAGAGGATGAAAGGAGATGTGATTCAGCCACCTGATACCTAATACCCAGCCACTCTCAGGTAAAAGGATAATAGTAGGCTCCAGCACTGGCAGCTAGAGACTACTATGATAAAAAGAACATCATAGAATCATAGAATACTTTGGGTTGGAAAGGGCCTTAAGATCATCCAGTTCCAACCCCCCTGCCATAAGCAGGGGCACCTCACACTAAACCATGGCACCCAAGGCTTCATCCAACCTGGCCTTGAACACTGTCAGGGATGGAGCACTCACAACCTCCTTGGGCAACTTCGGTCTTCATTAGTTAACAAGAGGTTTCCTATAATAATTTGATTCATGAACATCAAACTATAGGTAATGTGAAATATGTGATTCATGTCAATGTGAAGTAATAAGATATAACCCTCTTAAAACATGGAATTTTTAACAGAACATGACCATAGTTTTTGTTTCTTATCTGTATCAATTCTATTACTGCTTTCACTATTGGTATTGTGTATAGAAACGTTTGTGAAGAAAACAAAATTAAGCATTAAGAACAAACAGGGAAATACTTCAGGAAACTTTAAATAAAAGTCAAATAATTCAGTTGCAAAAGGATTTGCAACTGGACAAGAAAAAGGTGGGATTGAAGAATGGGGTTGATTGAACAATGGAATTGTAAATGAAGGAGTCTCTGGAATGTCAGGCTTTGAGAAGGTGGGAATCACTGGGATGGGCTTTGCCAGAACCACCTGGTGGCTATAAACAGGACACAGGAATGGGGTGTGTGTGTGTGTTGGTAGAGCAGAGACTCCCCATGCACCCAGCGCTGTTTGCTTGCCTTTATTTGCTTGATAAATTTGTTATTTTATTTAAGATCCTGTTTGGATAAACTCATTTGTATCAGGTAATAAAGAAGTACAGCAATGGTGTGGTGAATAAACTGACCTTAACAAACAGAAGCACCACAAACAATCCCACCAAAAAGTAGACTTTTAAAGAAATGCTGATGGTCAAGAAGTACACTCCCCTCTCACCACTCTTCCCATGTGTGACACATAGTTTTCTGTGAAACTTCTATCTGGTCTGGCATGAGAGTTTAGACCACAACACAGAGACAATAATGAAGATGCTTATCACACAAGTGTGGTTTGATTGCCATTTTGATAATCACGTCATCATCGTGTGCATGAACTAATCAGAGCTGTGCTGTACATGAGGAATCTTGCTTGTCACTAACAGGTCTCCCAAGAGTACACTGGAAAGGAGTAGTATGTGGTACCACTGTCAGATATCTGCACATCTACTGTTTCTGAGGTCCAGGAAGGAAGGGATATGCAGGCCACTGTAGAACATCTACGCAGCTCTTATCACTACACTATCTTGCCTTATGGTGTTCACAGTGAAAACTATGTTCTGGATGCTCTCCTGCATCTTGCAACAAATGCTTGTGCACAGGCACACCCATATTGCTCAGTTTCGCTTAAGATCTCTTTGTATCTGCCGTACAGTATGTAGGCATGCATATGAACCTGTATACATACGTATACACACATACTTCCTACTACACTTGCTATTAGTTTTGCTGATTATTTTTGTGACATTCCCCCTCTTAGTCCCTTCGGCAAAGCCTTTTGTTGCACACAGCACAGAAAGACGTGCAGATATCCTGTTCAACTGAAACCTTTGGGTGGAGCGTTGCTGTTGGCACCGGTGCCTCCTTTTTTCTCTCCTCCTTTAGGCGTAGTCCCACCTCTGATTATCTACAAGTCTTTATCACTGCTATTCCTGAACTCTGGCATTGTTCGCCTGCAGATGACTTACATGCCATTGCTGGCTCCTCAGTGTCCTGCTGCACAACCCTTCTGATCAGAAAGTCAAGCACTGTTTGACCTTACTTCACCACTTTAGGGACACTAGGAACCAGCGTATTGCTTTCCCACTCTGGATATACATGCTGGGGGAAAGACGGTGCTGGGGAGAGAACAGCCTCTGAGACACAGAAGCTATCTGATAGGCACAACCACAGGCATGCCTGTTCCTGGTACTGAGGGGCTGAGGTGATCAGAAAAATCCCAAGGAAGCTTTCTGCACTTCTGGCTGCATGTTCTTTCTCTCTGGGACTGTCTGTTAGCTTGCTCTGTGCCTGATGTTCTCCATATCTCAGGCTTCTTCAGCAAGCCCTCCTCCCACCCTCATGCACAGGAAAAGTGCATGAATCTACTCTGAATCACAGACTATCTGAGGTTTGAAGGCACCTCTGGAGATCATCATGTCCATCCCCCCTCCTCAAGCATGGTCACCTACAGCAGGTTGCCCAAGACTATGTTCAGGTGGCTTTTGAGTATCAGCAAGTTACCACAAATACCTTCTTTACAGCTACCCTTCATGTATTTATATACATTGATGAGATTCCCCTCAGAGCCATCTCTTCTCCAGGCTGAACAGTCCCACCTCTCTCAGCCTTTCCTCATGTGAGAGATGTTCTAGTCCCTTAAACATCTTTGTGGCCCTTTACTGGACACTGTACAGTAAGTCCACATCTCTCTTGTACTGGGGAGCCCAGAACTGGACACTGTTCTTCATGTGTGGCCTCACCAGTGCTCAGTAGAAGGGAATGATCACCTTCCTTGACCTGCTTTTTCTCTCTCTCCTTCCCTGTTCCTCACAGTCCCTCCTCTATGATCCATCTTTCTCCCATTATCTTTGTGTCTATTTAAACCCTTAAAGACATTTGTAGAACTCGTATGCTGTAAAACAACTGCCATGCTTTTTAAATTCTCCACAAGCCTTGTCACCCATCAGACACAAGAATTTCATATGCAATGGTTTTTCTGACCCTTCATCACAACCTTCAGTAAAAACATCCAAGTCATACTCCAACAGACATTTTAACATGAACACTTCTCCTTTTCCTATGTTTGAAGTTCTTCTTCATTGGCTTTACCAAACAAATAGCTACCAATGATGATGCAATCCAACCACTTTAATGAACACAATTTTTTCCTCAATGATGCATGCATATGACAACAGCTATGTCTTTACCAGTATATCCAGAACACCAAGTTATGCATTATAGATGTTCACTTCCACAGATGTTAACTAGAATTAGAAGCATTTGACTGATTTCTAATGAATATTGGGAGTTAATATGCATACTATTTTCAGATAACTGTACACTCTTGTTATTACTGTACTATCTCTGCAGCAGCACCCAGAAGGGTCTTTATGCCAAATACAGGCAGTGAAGAAACAGAGGCCCATACCAAAATACTTAGAAACAAGACTGTGAGAGATGACAGATGGAGAAGACAAACAATAAGCAGCAAGACAACATGTCAGCAGTGCTGTTGTAAGTACCAGGCAGAGTGTATCAACTGTTAAGTTTTAGCACATATTTTTGGACTAGCAGACTACCTTAAAAAGCATCACATAGCAATTTTGTTTTGTGTAAAATAGCTGCATTAATGCATAAAGTACCTGTATTCATTATAAAGTATTGAACATTGAAAGTATTTTATTATTAATCTCCATTGGTTAAGTATAGTGACGCTTAAGCATAAATCCATAGTATTTAAATCCACAGTCTGCCACAGTATGCTGGCAGTTCTCCACTCTAATTAATTCACAGGTCTTCCAAAAAATGACTATGATAAAAGAAATAGAGTTTTAAAACAATAACTATATGATAAAAAGAAAAATGGATTAAAAATATAAAATAGCATTTATGATTAGATAAAGATTAGACCATAATTAGGCAAAATTATTTATGTAGATTAGACATCAATAGCAGACCAACTGTGTATCTAATACCTAAGCTACTCAGAACCATTTTGTGAGCTCACACCATGGGAACATTCAGAGCATGTCTAACACAAGATTTGTTTCACAATATAAAGTTGTGTAGTTTTGAACATGCCAGTAGAGCCTTTCAATGCACCTACAGGAGGCACAATTGTGTAAGAGGCTGTACAGATGAAGTATATTTTTTGTGCTGCTGTAAGCAACTTTTGACTTGGAATCTGCCATTACAAATCTTACCATTACTTATTTATCTGAAAGTATACCTATAACCAGCATAGCCCTAACAATACTCGATACGGATTAAACATTGGAGAATACAAATAAACTAACTGAAACAAAAAGATCAGTGAAACCAATTCACTCTCACCAGAGTCTTCGGATTCCTTTCAGAAAGGCTGTTGACTGGACTTTTTATCTATCCCCGTTGCGTTGGTTTTTCTTTTGCCCACTGGTGCAACAAATGAATGTTGGGGATTCAGCCTTTCTTTTAGTCTTTTTAGGCCAACAGATTGTGAACGCTTTTTCAGTTTGAAAGCATTGTAAAGGAAACAACCAAGCTAAGGGAGAGTAGAGACTGATTGTACAACTGCACGAATTGCAGAATAAGCATTAAAAAATCACTGCACTCTTACTGCCCTATAGCCTTCGTGAAGCCAGAAAAGCTTTTAAAGAATTCTTAAACATTCTAGAAAGCTCCAGAAGAAGAAAACTGAAGTGAAGAGACTCACATAGGAAAAAACAAAAGGAGAAGGGATGAAGGGAAAGGAAGGAGAACAAGCTCACATACTCTTGACAATATTCACCTTATTACACTAAGTGACACAAAACAAAATATAAAGGAAACAAGGCATCTAAATGCAGAAAACTCAATATATTCGAAAAATGGTTTGTGAAACAAACTTACAAACTGTCCATATTCTATCATTATAAAAGAGAAACGACTTCGAAATTTGTATTTGTTTTCCCCTCCGTTTTAATCACATTTATAAATAAATATCTCCTGCAAGTGTCTCAAAGCTCTGTGTCCTTTGTTCCCTGTCTCTTAGATGAATGGAGATAGCTCTTTAACACGTACAGGTTCCATATAAAACTCTCATTTTGATGGCAGATGAAATAAATTGTGTAGAAAACAGTAGTTGAATGTAACAGGCCCTGGTACAACCTGGGTTTGAAACAAGTGACCATGAACGTACAAGTTCATGCTACCAGGAGGTCTTAAAATGTCATATTAGCAAGTTACATATCTCTCCCTCTGTTCCTAACAAGGGCTCTGATGGAGTTGATATTAGCTGGCTGGCTACTCAGATGTGGGGAATTTCAGCCCACCTATTTCATCTTGGCTGAAGAAATTGGTATTTACTCTTTGATGTATATTCAAACAACAACAGCAACAAAATAACCTCATGGGAAAGTGCCAGACCAGTTCTCTGTTAAAAGCATCTGTTCTGTAATAGGGTAGAAATCCATCCTATCATGATCAGATAACCCTCACCTTGACCCCCGAAGTACCTTTACCAAGGTTGTTATTTACAAGTACCATAAACCTGACCCCCAGACTTGCAGGCAGCCTTGAGCTACAAGTCTAGCAATGCTGTAAGATATCCTGCTTCTCCAGATTTGCCCTGTGGCAGAAGCCTAGACAGCAAACATTCAGAGGCATTAAAGTACAGCTGAGACAGCTTTACCTTGAAAGGCAACTCTTCGGTTACTGCTAAGAGTTTTCTAAATGGTATTTTGGACTCCCAGGAGGTTTCATTTTTACTTGTTTCTTTTGACTGAAGTGCCAAAGCCGAAACCTCCCCAAAGGAGTTTTCCCCTTAGTACCAATCTCATAACACCCTCCAAAGATGGTTGCCATATCAGTATATGCGAAGGACAAGGTTAAGCTCATCATCACTGTAACACCATGCACTTTTTGTATCCTTCTAATAACTTGACTGCTAATATCTGGATTAACTGCATGAACATAACTCTGCACAACAGGGTGCTGTGAGCATAACATTAGAGCCAACGGTGCCATGTATATCGTGGGCTCCCCTTTCATGTGTAAGGTGTGCATACACATGAGTAGTGTATAAAAACGGTGTGAGGGCTCAGCAGTAGGTTTAAAAGGAAGTTGGTATCTAGTCTGGTTAACCCAGTCTGAGGTTTCAGTCATGCAGAAGGAGAATGAAAGCAGCACTTTTAGACACAGTCAGAAACTGTAAGAGGGATATCCACACTCCACAGCAGAGATCAGAGTTTGCATTTGCCTGGAAAACACCAGAGGCAAGAGGGAATCTTCCAGACCCTGCACAAGTCCATCCCTGCCTACACCCCCGCTCTTAATTCCTCCTATTCTTCATTTCCATTATTATGCCAGTGCCTCTGGCACTATGGCTTCCTTGGTAACTCCCTGTGCCTCTATTTCCCGCCTGCTCCATGTACATGAAACTCCTTCTAGCTCATGGACAGGGAAAGGCAGACACCCTCTTTTCATCCTAATCCCTCATAAAACACACACCGCCTTTTACTGAGCTTGCCAATGCAATCAGAAATGGTGCTACACAACTAGTAAAAATAATTACCAAGCTTTGATGATCGTCCAGGATGGGTTTTATGTGTTTTCGCTCTCCACTGACACAGTAAGTCTCATAAGACTGAATTTAATTTTCTCTGCTTGCTACGAGCATTTGAAATATCTCATCAATAAAAATATCCAAAGAAGGGCTGCTCTCATGTTTAAGCCCAGTCTTGCCTATGCAGAACTTTATGCTGCACAGGCTCTATACAGTGTCACAACAGCTATTAAATTTGCACAAAACCATTCACCCTCCAAGAGTCACAAGTCACCAAGTGCTTTTAAAGTTTTAAAGAACTGAAATACAGGCTCCTGTTTACATGAATGGAAAATCATTACCCCATCCTTAAAATCCAGACACAAAGGTAGCGATGAGGGCGGTGGGCTGTCTCAGGATACACGCAGCAACCATCTCGTTGTGCTTTCAGGATGAGCCGGGCAGGAGTCTCAGAAGAAATCTGCCTTCCCTGATGCGCATCCCCTCTGTAGCATGAGCGTGTGCTAGTGCCATCTAGCAGCCACCCAAGACAGCCACACCACCAAAGGCAAACGATTTTTCTCCTCCTTGCTTTTGCAGCTCCTTAAACACATCCTGACTTCCTTTCCCTTCTGTTTCAAATCTTTCTCAATTCCAGGTCCAATCCTCTGCACCTAATACACATAGAAGTCATCTTCCAAAAGCTGTGAAGTATCAGGTCACCAGCTGCAGGCTGTTGGCATTAGTAGCATCCTCACCTCTGTGTTGCTTTTTGGGGGGATTATTGAATCACTCAGGGATAAACACGGCTCCTAAGCATCTCTCTTTTGGCAACTAAGCTCCTCCAGGACAGTGTTCAGCAGTGACACACAACTGGCAGAGTTCCTAACACAGCTTCCTCTAGTACTTAAAAGAGCTTTTAGGCTAGCGTATAAGACAAAGCTGACTTTCACATGCGTCAGCTAAATCCTGCTTTCCCCAATTTCCTTGGCCAAGTTCTAATATGTTCATTACATACAGAAGAGTTAAATGAAATGGGGAAAAGGCAGTTATTTTACAGGGGTTTCTTCTATTATACAACATGATGCTCCATTTTCCCAGGTAAGGAAACCTCCTCAGTTAACAGGTCATAACTGAGTAAATATCTGTCCACATTATATTGACTCACTACAGTACAAAGGAGATTTTTTTGTTATTATCTTTATGAGGGAATAAAGTAGCTGAGAGGAGTCTTTTTTACCCCAACAAGAATTAACTATTGATCAGCCCTTCAGTTAATAAACTATATAATTGTTTCAAGATCCTGTGGTGTTGGTCCAGGTCCTTCTACTGAAACAGCTTTTTTTTCATCCAATTACTGATGACCTTTCATAGAACAGCTAGGCTGAACTGGAATTCCTTTTATGCTGGAGAGCAGAATCACATTCATCCTATCAAGCTGACAGAATCATCGTTCAAACAAGGCCAGGTAACATAGCTTTCCTTTCTTTCTTTCTTTCTTGCATTCTTGCCTGTTGCAAAAAAAAAATGGTCTTCAACTACATCACAAAAAGGCTGTGGTCTTGTAAGGAAAAATCTACCATCCTTGCAAGCTCTGAAAGGAACCTACAGTGAAGAAACCTGCCAGAGAAAAAGTGGGTGACAGAGAGGGATGGAGAGAAAATGGGCCATGATTCCCAGGTTGCCAGCAGGGTGGAGGCAACACCTGAGAGGACAGGGAGGTAGCTGGCTGATCTGGGACTGCCTTGTTGCTCTGTAATATGGCCCTGTTTTGTAAAGTAAGGAGCCAATCTGTACAGTCACCAGGGCTGGGATTCCCCATGAAAACTTGGCCACATGGTTGGCAAGGGAGGAGTGGAGGATGAGGCAAGAGTTCTGTCAGAATCACTCCTCCACATCGCAGTGTGGGATAAGGCTTCCAAGATACAGAGCCATTCTCCAAAGTACCAAATGCCCTGAGCTAAAATCAGCCCAATTAAAAGGAGTTGGCAACTTAATGGATGAAACTCTTTGCCAACTGGTATTTAAACACCTGGGATGAAAGATTTAGTGTGAGAGTGTATTCTGTCTTGGAGGAAAAAACAAACTACCTTACCAACAAAATAAACAAACTCAGACCTGCACACTATCCAAAGCAACATGTCTATATCTGTTGTAAGGCAACAGGCCCAAACCCACTGACTGACTTGGCATTTCTACTTAGATCTGAATTGGCCAAAATCGGGTCAAAACCCCTTAAGATACAGAGTTTAGTGCACTGGCAAACAAATTATTTTAACCAAAAAGCCCACCAGGGCAATATAATGCAAAATGTGAATGTTACTCTCCTGTTTATAAATTCTGCTGTCATCCAGTTACTGTAAATAGAACTTCATTAAAACTTCAATTCGTTATTTAGTCAATGTATTCTTTATACGTGTTCTGAAACCAAATGAAGCTAATTTGTGCCATCTACTGGCAAACCAAGTCTTTCCAAATGTACTTTGGAGCTAGTTTGAAATGTTTCTGCTTATATGAAATCTGTTTCAGTTTATTATCCCCCTGCACAAATGTGTTAGTTCAGTGCAAGCAACCTCATCTATGCCCTGTCTGATAGAGAAGACTGTTTACATTTTCTGAGGATGATCAACAGCACCATACAGGACAAATTAGTTCCTGGGCAGCTTTAGTTAGAGTGACATTGTTATGATTCTAGTAAAAAATCTCAAAAGCAGAGCTTTAAACTAAAACTTTCATGTAGTAAGTTTGGATAGTGGGTTAAGACCTTTTTCTTGGTTTGCAGCATCTCTGTGCTTATGAACTGCAGTATTTATACTGTGACAATTGCAGATGTGCTTTTTCGCATCTGAGTTATCAGTTACATTCAGAACCACTATTTTGAACCAAGGTGCTCACAACAGAGTTCAGGCATTAGTACGATCTCACGCTGGCATACTGTAGTCAAACCTCACTATACAGAACCAAGAAGGATGAAGTCAAACTGTGACCAGCTTGCTCAGAGAAGGGAATCCCTGGAGAATGGAGACATCCTTATAGGAGAAAACCCCGAAGGATGTAGCTTGACTAGTGTAGCAGAATGAATAATGGACAGTCTATGTCCTGCATTAAGGGACTGAAGTTAAAGGAGAGAGAAGATATTTTTTTTCAGCATCAGGCCAGTGTTGGCAAAATAACCAATGGGCGTCAGCTGGCCATGAATATATTTAGGTTGGAAATTAGAAGGCTTCTAACCATCAGAAGAAAGAGGTTCTGTGACAGCCAGCCAAGGGGAATGGTGGGGACAAACGATCTAACTAGTTTTAAGATAGATTTTGGTAACTTAATGAAAGGGATTATGAAACATGGATGTCTACAGCAGTAGAAAACTGGACTTGATGACCAGGCAACCCCTTCCAGTCCCCTGTTCCCACGTTCCCCAGAATGTTCCTTTGACTTCAACATGGTGGCGAACTGACAGCAGCAGATTTAGCAGCCTGTCAGGAGGCTCCAAATTGCCAAATAGTTCTGTCTACCCCGAACCCTCTCATTAGTTGTGATGTGATTTGGTAGGAGTGGCCAATTGCATTTTGCCTCTAAATCCTATGTTGCATTTGTCAGATCTGCCTTCTAAAGCTTTTAAACATTGTTTGCATTCGTTTTTATTGCAGGCTGCAGGCAACTGGTGAATTAAAAGTGAACTAAGCAAAACCAGCCATTTTTAAGTACAACAGCCAAGGGATCAACTAAGATGTAATTATCTGTCATGTTTAACAAAATCACCACGACAGAAAAAAAAGGGAACGGGGAAGTCACTGTAAGTACAATTTGCAATGTAAGTAACTTAGTAAAAGAAGATGATTTATTTCTAAATGACCTCATGGTGTTTTTCATTTGGGGTATGCTTCAGTATAAATGAGAAAGTAAAAAGGCTACTGGATCAGAGACATGACCCAGTGTCTGCAGACATTGGAGAGTTGCTGTTCACTGCCAAAGACATGCTGTTAGGGGGAGGGGAGGGTTTTTCCCCAAGCTCCCAGACTTCCAGCTGTAATTCACAGAAGTCACTGGCTGACATCTGGATAAAAGAGGAAAGCCCACAGTCTCTCAAACTGAGCACTTGAAAACTCACTTCTGAAGTAAACATACAATTAAGTCTATCAGCTGATACCGTTAAGAACAACCCTCTGCCTTTCTCTTCTGGTGACCATTACACCCTCCCCAGGTGCTGCAGAGACAATTTGAGTATAATAAAGTAGCAATACAGTGCTCAGGAAGTGATACGGAACTGTGCATGCCTGTGAGTCCATGTACAAAGGGCAGAGGAAACATGACACATGCAGCTTCCCAGGCACCTTGCTGGAATTCTGCACCTCCTGCTGCCTGTGATTAAGCACACAGCAAAAGTTTTTACAAGGATCCTCTGGGAATCATTTCATTTTGTTTCCCTGGAGTAGGAATATGTCAGAGTTCTTGAATGAGTTTGTTCAGTTGTCCAAGTGAATCATATTTAAACCTGAAAAAGTGTAAATGCAAGAAAGCCAGCCTAATACACATCCGAATTATATCTAGCGGATCTTCCCCTTTTTGGAAGGATTTGCTGTTTGGAAACATTTAGCCTGGCTGGACTCTATTTAACAGCCAGAAAACATAGAAAGAACAATCAATCAGACATCTCACCGTAACATTCCTCTGGGGTGTCCAGCTGTACTTCCCATACAGAGTGCAATTATTTGGGAAGAAGAAAACTGGCTCTAGAGGACGTCCTCTGCCACTAACTTTCTATCATACAGGTATGCAAACTTCCTGTTTACTGAAATAGAATGGGGCCAAGAAAGGCCCACTGAGCCCAGTGGAAAAATCACTGCAAGCAGAATTTGGATCAGAACATTGCCCAAAGGTGAAGCCACCCCTAGGCAATAAAAGGAATGAGCACATTAATGCTAAGCTGGTCTTAGCCGCTGGGGAACACTCCTGAGAAACAATACAGATAAAGCTTTCTCTTTCTGATTAAAAAGTTCTTCCCTTCTCTACGCAAACTGCAAAAACCTCCAAACTCTCAGCATTCCTTCCTTCTGGGTTTCTACTTCCAGCCCTACAGACTCAACAAAGGAGGTGCTGCTGGAAATATAATGCAGGCAACGACCAGGCTGGGAGAGTGGTCCCCAATGGGTTTTCAGAAAGGTTTTGTAGCTTCGCCTGTTTCCCTCCATCAATGCAGGTGCACAGGATGCCGTTCCACTTTAGCCATTGATTACAGACAGCAGGTCCTGAAGCAAGCTCTAAACTTTTCACTTTGGGCTGTATCGTTACCTAAATCACACGTAACAATTTCTACTGATGTACTGCTTCTTCAGATGGCCTCCCCAGAAGAAAAATCAGACCTCACTAGTTTGTATTGTTGACTCATAGTTTAGATGGTAACAGTCCCAACTACTGCTTGGGGCTTTTGAAGTCGTTACTTAGGAATTAATAAAATCCTCTCTTGATTGCTCGTTACTTCTCAACCTTAAAAAATTAACAACCAACCACCAAGTGAGGAAACAAGACCGCATTGCGGCATGCTCAAGTTGAAACACTAACACATATGAAACTGTTTCAAGACTGAGATGAATAAGCCATGTGGTTAAGATTCTGGTCTTTCTGATGGCAGCAGGAACTATGCCACTTCCTTAAAAAAGGTTTATACTTTCAAGTATAAGATGTCTTATTCCCATTTCTATACCCTGCATGTTTCCTTCTTTGCTGGATCACTGATTCTCCTCTTTTTAACTCCTTCAGGAAGTGTTTCTTTCTTGACTAAGCAATCTGTAGCATATTTTTTTAATTGAAAACACCTTCAGTGATGAGATTCTGGAAAATACTTTGCCTATTTCATTTTGGACTCACATATTGGATTTATGATGTCATTCTCAGCTTCGTTTGATTTTAATACCACAGCTTAGATGTTGCTGATACTGGCTCATATTCTTGGTATTTAGTGCTACAGTAACCTAGAAGACTGATTGTGCCATTTGCAAAATGGGCTGTGCCAGAGATGCTTGCACGTTTGTAGAGCTTATGGTTTGCAAAATCAATAGAAGAAATATACAACTGTGCTCTCCCTATATTTTGAATGCAGCAATTTTAACTTAAGCTAGGGTAATTGCTAGTTAATACATATTTAAACCATTAGTTTCACTCCCATGCTACGATCACAGTAACAGCAGCTTCCCATTTTATATCTTGCTTGCTTTTTTCACTTCCATGGAACTGCAAAAACTGGCCAAAGTGCATGCTAGTTTTTTCTTTCTGGTTGTGAAACTCAAGAAGTTGCATTTCATAGATAGCTTTCTAATGTGTCAGCTGTTAACCTTGCATTTCTTTATTCCACTACGAAATTAGATTTTACCACTAATTTAATCACATTTCTTTGCACTTCAGATATTAAGACCCTGTAATTTTGGGGCACAGACAAAACATCAAAAGCAGTTGGGTTATCCCAGTTTGACAACATACCGCTTAGCTACGCTACCTGACCTTGTTCTCCTAACCCTTTGCATATGTTAGGAAAAACATGGTAGAGCAGCTTAAATCTTATCAACAGCATTTCTCGACTCTTGCTTTTGTGGGTCTTCATCTTAAAACCAAAACACAGATTCTGGAAAATCACAAAAAGAGAGGAGAAAATAGAAAGAGAATGCTGTAATTATAAACCAGGCAAACTGCTCAGTGGCAGTGAATGAAGAAGGGATATGCCTACAGAGAATACCCACTTTCTTCCAGGAGACACAAACTTCCTAACGCAAAGGGAGCATCCTTCCACATGATACGTAATCTGCCCCTTTGCTATCATAGTTGTTGAGTGTTTCCACAATCTTGTTTCAGAAAGATGATGCTCCGTGACCGAGCACAATGAAGATGCTAAGGTACTTATGAGTATTATGAAATACTGAATGCATAACCTCAGTGCTTCTGATGGGAGCAGGTTATATTGGAGACAGTTTTGTGGGTAAACCCCTCTTTTAGAAAATGCTGTTAATACTTAGTAAATACTTAGTTTAGACAGTATGCATGCAGAGTGGGAAAACCCTCTAAATAACAGCTCCATGGATACAGGTTAAAAATTTCCTTGAACAAATTCTATCTATCAGGGACAGTCTGTACTTGCAACTGCATGAAGCAGCTGTTTTATGTGTACATGAAGCAACAGTGACTGTGAGTGCATGGGAGTCAGTGGATTCCTGTCAGTGAGAGGTTTGCTTGGTACATGAAGCAACAGTGGCTGTGAGTGCATGGGAGTCAGTGGATTCCTGTCAGTGAGAGGTTTGCATGGTGGCATCTTCCATCCATTTAATATGGACCTGAAAGTTAACTAAATTCTGTGGCCGTATATGAGAACGTATAAGGCCATGATTTAAATGGGCAGAAATCCAGCTGGAATGTGAAGATGTGGTGAGTCTGTTCACCACATGGAGCAGCAAACTTTGACAAAGCAAGGGCCTCACTTCCAAGTCCGTATTACATATTGTAATAATCATATTGATTTGAATGGACCTACTGAAGAGGTGAGTCAAAACTTCCGGATCAGGCTCCAGATAATTAATTTCCAGTAATTTGGTTTGGCAGACACAAATGATCTCCAGCCAAATACATGAGCAGCAGCAATTCACTGGGGGCTGACGGGGAGAGGTGAAGATTCCTAGTTAGCCAGAGAAAGTGGTTTTATGCCAGAGTCATACATTTACATAATGTTTAGTCAGCATTAAAGCAGAAAGCGCTCTGTACTGTAGTGCGCTACTCAACGGAGGGTGCTGAGCTGCAGCCACCTCCCCCTGCAGCCACAGTATCTGCAGTGTTTGCGATCACCAGTTCAAAGCACACAGGGCACACAGCACCCCCAGCTAGGCAGGCTGCAGATAGGATCTTGACGACTGGGCTCTCTTCAGTGGGTTTTGCCACTGGAGAAATCTTGCTGCTGCACACTTTTGCTGCGTGGTAAGGAGTGAAACGTAGCACCTCCCAAAAGCATAGCCTGTTTGAGTAAAAACAGTTCAGTGATAATGCTGGTATCTTCATTGAGGCCAGCGAAAAAAATCAGAGGTGACATAAACAGAATGGGAATCCAAACCCTACCTGGGAGACTAAGTGATCTAAATGGAGGAATTTTATTGACAGCATTACATTAAACATCACATTACACAATTGCTTTCTTGAATCTATACACTGGTGGATGGAAAATATGACAGATCTGCTTTCTGCTTATCACCAAGTCTAAAACTCACAAAAAACCAGTTTTTGTTTATACTAAGTGAATGTGAAAAGTCAACAGTATGAACATATGAAATGCTGGCATGATATTATTCATTTTCACTCACATTGAAATCTATGTTCAAAAGATGCATTAATGCCCATCCAAACATATGATTTTAAGGAAAGGTGGGTTTTTCTATTTGTTTCCCATTTTCTCTCATACATACATGCATTTTGAGATCATGTATAGTTCCTTTTTTCAGCATATGGACAAAATGGAAAGAAGATAGAAACACTTCCATCTATTGCTATAGATACGTAAAATCACACGACAGGGCTTTAGGGCAAAATTTATCCCACAGTTGCACCAGAGAAGCTACTTTTGCCTTCAGAAATTATGGAAGTATAACTCAGAGCAAACTTCATCCACAGGTTAGCAGTGAGACTCCATTTATGGGGGTCCTTTCCTCAGCATTCAAGACCTCCTTATGATTTCTGGAAGAACTTGCATTGTAGAGTTAGACAAATGACAGAGAAAACACCTGCCATGGTGGAAGATGCAGTATAGCAGGGTTTTGATGCATTTTTCAGTACATTATGGTCAACAGAGGCTATGAAAAGTTTGTTACCTCTCACACTCATTTTCTTCATCTTTAAAAGTCTTGTGCCAGAAAACAGAAGGAACTTGCCCAGAGAGATATTTATTCCAGCAATCAGGAACTCCTGCCTGAAACAGACTTTGTGCCTCCACACCATTTCCACCTTCCCTTATGTAGAACTTAAGGTTATTTCTATTAAGTCACGTAAACGTTTTGAGGTTTAATTCACATGTGTTTCTAAGGAGCAGACAGCCATGGAGAGACTGTTTTGTGTAATGGCAAATAACAGCACAGAGTGGAGCACTGACAGCCAGCAGGAAATGCAAACTGACAGATTCGTATAAATGGCAGCACTTTAAAGAACAGGGCAGTTAGTTTTGCATTTGCATCCCCTATGCCAAGAAGAGGAGGGAAAAGTGTCTCCTGAGAAAGGGTGTGAAATGCAACTCCTCACATCTTGCTACACAGGTGCAGTGCCATCAGGCTTCATTCTGTCAGCACTGGCCAGACAGGAAGACTATCTCTTTGCGTTCCTGGTACACCTCCTCTCATCATCATCAGCTATGCTTCTGGCTTGCCACTGTAGAAGTACAAGAGAAGATGAAGAACAATACTGAGGTCTAAGCCAGTATCTGAAGGCAGCCAGCATCTGAAGGCAGGCAGCATCTATCCCATCCTTTTCATATACACTAACCAAGGAAAAAACAGGCACAGGACATGAATTCTGGAGAACAGAGCTTTTACGGATGCATAATGAAAAGATGGTGTACAAGTCAAAAATGGAGGGGCAAAAGACAACGTGAATTTCTGGCACATAAAATATTTCTTTTAACAGCAAGTGGATCTGTATGCATTGAGACTCACGTGGGGCTTGGAACCCAATAGATAAATATAAAGCAAATTTTGCAGAACTGAAAGGTAGGTAAAAAGAAATCTCTTTCAGGGATATACATAGATCAGAAGCCTATCAGCAGCCTTCCTGCATTAGAGATCCAGAGGCTACTTAGCAGCTGCCAACAAAATGGTTGATGGGAGCTTGCCAGAGAGCCACATGTTGCTGGAAAAAGTCTTTCCCAACTGAGCTTGGCATGTATGTCTGGGACTGCCGGGGAACAAAAGACAATAGCCAAACTGCACACTTTTCATTGACCACAATTAGTACGAATGCACTTAAAATTAGGAATGTGAAGGCAAGCTACCAGCAGCCCTGTACTTCATCTGCGTGCATGTCTGCCTGTAGTTCAAGCGCTGTCAGGGTAACACCCAAGGAAATGAACTGAGAGATAAACAACAAACTAGAACTCACACCAACGACTTAGGTGACACGGCAGATCCCCAGCCTCCCTCTTTTGAGAAACATGTGGTCTTGTTTTTGAGCTGGGAACTGGCAAACAGTAATAAGGACATGCAATTGCTGCTGTGTGAAAAAACAACATTTTCTCTGCTGGTATCCAGAAAAGACACTGACTGACAGCTCAGACTTGAGGCCCCTGGCCATCACTGGCTCCTACAGACACAGGCATGGTTTCAGAAGTGGGTACATATTGGCCATCACTCAGGGAGAAGGCTGCGTGAAGACCTCAGAGCAGCCTTCCAGTATCTGAAGGGGGCCTATAGGGATGCTGGGGAGGGACTCTTCATTAGGGACTGCAGTGACAGGACAAGGGGGAACGGGTTCAAAGTGAAACAGGGGAGGTTTAGATTGGATCTAAGGAAGAAATTCTTTGCTGTGAGGGTGGTGAGGCACTGAAATGGGTTGGCCAGGGAGGTTGTGAGTGCTCCATCCCTGGCAGTGTTCAAGGCCAGGTTGGACAAAGCCTTGGGTGGCATGGTTTAGTGTGGGGTGTCCCTGCCCATGGCAGGGGGATTGGAACTGGATGATTTTAAGGTCCTTTCCAACCCAAACTATTCTATGATTCTACGCCTCATTCTTAGTCAGAGGTCACACAGAGCATACATGTCAGCACAGGTGTCCAGCCATGGGCAGAAAAATGCTTTTTTTTTTTCATCATATGAAATTGGGATGAGGAGTTATTTCTAGGCAGTGGAATCTCCTGAGCTATGCAACAGTTTGAAACAATCCATTTTTAAATGTCTGAAATACAAAGAAACTTCTACATCACTCAGTTTTGTTCCTTTGGTACTACATGAAAAAACCATCTCCACAGCTGACAGGTGATAAAACTGTAGCAGTTACTCTGTAATATTCCCTGACATTGATGGATATAAGCATATCCAAAACACTTTTCAAGCGAGTGACACAACAGCTTCAGTTATAATGAAGACTTGTAACCTGTTCCTGGGATACAGAGGTTTAATGGGAATCACATGATACAGATATTGCTCTAGACTTAAACTCCTTGACATACACATGGTGAATCATAGGTCATTTAAACAGAAGACTGTAGATCACTGGGGAAAAAAACCAAAACCAAAACCATCCAACCAAACAAGACACCAAAGCAAAGGCCACCTATATAAGGTGTACATAAAACCTTTTCAAATGAAGTTAATAGGAAAAATCTTTCTGGCTGTCTAACAGGCAAAGCAAATTGAAACTGTAACAGGATATTCCATTTCTTACACTTGTCATGATACACACTGAAAGACTACAGTAATTTCTCTGCCTAGACAGAACAACTTCCACTATTTCTAAGAGGAAGCAGTCATTTCAGGTTCCCATCTCAAGAACATCAATCTCCAAAACCTTTTTCCAAAGCAAATTATTCATGCATGCCATTCCATCAGCAGTACCCATTTTTCTTGCAGAATGTTCCAGACATGACTTCCAGATCCCAGCTACCCTCTTCCTGTTGGAAAAAGCTGAAGTCTCTTCTACCTTTTGGAAAGCAATTGCTTCAGAATAGATTAGTAGGTTCTGGAAATCGTCTCAAGAGAGTCCTGAATGTTTCCTGGTTCTTTAGACTGTACTCACAACGAGTGCCAAGTCTTCACTCAGAAACTGCTAAAGAACACTCTCAAAGAGGGCCATAAGCAACTGTTCCAGGAACCGTAGGAGCACAGATCCAAGTACATTATAATACTTCCAAATAATGAAATTATTGTTATTCGTCTTTACTCATGCTCTGGCTTAAAGACCAGCATAAAAACTGAGATTCAGGGGGTGCCTGGCCTTAGATTGGATGTCTTTAAAAACTAGTCTCATTTCAGATGATTTCTATTACCAGTTATTTTAAATGATTACCATGAAATGAGGTGCCAAATGGATACCAGAAGATGCTGTAGTACAATTACATACCTAATAATCCACATGCTTTACTAAGCTTGCTGAAGGTTGGAAAGTAGGTACAAAAATGAGCCCATTTCTTTTCAAAGTTTCCAGGGCTGCTTCTAACAGAGCAGATATTACCACTAAAATATTTCAGCTGTAATACTTGATTTAAAGAAGGACAGATATACAAGAATGAGTGGAATTCGGTTAAACCCACAAATGGTAAAGGCCCGTCACAATACAATAGGTAATGGCTTCTAGTCATCACCATGCTGAAGGAAACACTCACACTGATGACCTCACTCTTAATTTAAAGTAACCAGATCTATGCAACTTTGCATTCTGTTAAACACACTGTTCTCATCCGGAGCATTCTAGGCTGACTTAATTGCCTGGCTGAGGAATTCAGTGTGATGTTTCCCAGACCCATGCAAAGTGACTTTCTCCCCCATAAGCACTTCTATGGCTAAATTGCAGAAATCAAACAAAGACCCTTCTGAGTCAAGCACTCGCATACCTGCTCTAGTATTACTGATACTAGTGGGACTTGATGTTGTGATAATACTTTGCTTTTGGTCTAAGCTAGAAAAATGACTTTGAAGCACAGGAATGAAACTTAGAAAAAGAAGTTTTTGCATCAATGATTAGAGATCATCAAATCCTTAAAAAGCAAAAAGTAAGATAGTAATAACTGCATTTTTCATATTTAAAGCATTTCATAGTGCCAACATTTTTAGCTTCTGAAACATCAGCTACAGCAAAAAAGTAAGCAGTATCACTGATGTTTAATACTTAATGTAGAAAGAAATAGCTGAAAGCAATTTGAGTCGCTACGTTACTTTGGCAAACTATGAGTAGCATTCAGGAACTTACAAGACCCTACCTAGCACTTGTGATTTAGTACCCTCTGCTTTGGTTCTTGTTTGCTCTACAGGTAGTTAGAACAGTAGGAAAATATAAGAGCCAAGCTATGATACATTTTCTTTCTAGGCCAAGCAATGAATCCTACTTGGCACAATAAAAAAGAGAAGAAACAGTGGTGGACTGGGCTCCCACTTATTTTGTAATGATTTGGGGCGATTTCTCAACAAAAACTCTTAAATTTCATTGTAACCATAAATAACAATGTTCATCCAAACAATAAGATTCATTAAACAGCTGTAGTGGAGGGAAGAAGTGGAGTGATATTCAAAACAAGATAGAATTAAGCAAATCCATGTAGCAGAATGAGTGTGGTAAGAGAGGTACTTATCTGATAAAAAAAAAAATGACAAGATTTTTTACCAATTGCAGGATTAATATTATAAAAATATGCTAAGCCCTTTGGAGGAATTCTACAATTATATCGCCCACATGTAAAGCAAATCCAAACAGAATTTTTCTTACTTACCATATGTATAATGCAAATTGCTAAGCACAGCCTAGGCATAATAAATTCATAGCCAGCTTATATTGATCTACCTGCAGGCTACTGCAAAAGGGTCAGTCCCACCCTTTTCTGCAGGTCCTATTGCAGTCTTGGCCCATACTTTGTTTCAGCCTCAGCAATTACCCAGTTTCATTGCACATCAGATCATATCACTGAACTGATTTAAAATACCGCTTAATTTTCAGGTAAATTTCAGCTGGATGAATGATTTATTCCATGGCCCCATGAGAGCTACAACTGATGTAAAGGAAGCGGCAGGAGCACATGGCCAGGGCAAAGGTGGGCATGGACATTGCAGGCAGCAAGGCCTTACATCAGACAAAGCTATTTATGAAACCCTGAGAGGATATGAAAGCAATGCAGCTACAATGAAAGGACAGACAGATCTGAAATCAGGAAGATCAATTCAAAATCGGCCTTAATTGATCTTAATAGCTTCTGAGTAAATACATTTTATGCCATTGAAATATTGATAAGTGCCTATTACTATATTATAGTAGTTTTGGAACTGAGTCAAGGTGTTCAACCATTCAGTTGCTTTACACAAGAGCAGGGTCCTTGAAGTCCTGCTGATGTCCTTATATAAGACACCTCCCTGCTTCACCTGCCCTGATTTTCATTTCTTCACGCAGCCTTGCAAAATCATTAATAAAGTGCTACTTATTTAAGGTGAAGCAGGGATTAGTTTCTAAGGAGAGGTTCACAACAAATCTCATCTTCTGCTGAGAAAAATTCTCACATCAGAGACAAAGCTATTGCAGTTTGGAACAAAGAGCTGGTTTTAAGGTTGGGTTTTTCTAAGTGATTTAATACACATTACTTACAGTTCATGTAAGAACTGAGCCCCTAAGTAGAAGAGATCACAATTTTATGTATATCAAAAGTAAAGAGATAACATAAAAAAGGATAAGCACTATTCCAAAGGGAAGGGTTTGGTAAATAGCTAGACAAAAAGCCCAGAAAATGCAGATCAACTTCCTGTACAACTCTGACCAAAAAGAGAAACAAATCCAGAAGAGAACCAGATATGAAAAATAAAAAAACAACATATATGATGATCAAGGGGGGGACCTGCTGAAACCAAACAACACCTGAGTCATTAGCATCAAATCATCCACTGCAGCTTGCATCACTGAAATCCAGCTAGATGACATTTCAAATCTTGTACTAATCAATTTATGCTCCACCCCACAAAGGTGGGACCAGCCATCTCCCAACACACTATCTATCTCCTCCATAAGCATCATGTTAGAAAAGACAGGTCCTCATGAAAGATTAATTCTGCTGAATTCATTTACTTCACAACAGAAACAAATCCAATATAAAGGCACATAGAATCATAGAATAGCTAGGGTTGGAAAGGACCTTAAGATCATCCAGTTTCAATCCCCCCTGCCATAAGCAGGGACACCACACACTAAACCATGGCACCCAAGGCTATGTCCAACCTGGCCTTGAACAACACCAGGGATGGAGCACTCACAACCTCCCTGAGCAACCCATTCCAGCATCTCACCACCCTCACAGCAAAGACCTTGCACTTGTCATGGTTAAACTCCATGAGGTTGGCATCAGCCCACCTCACAAGCGTGTC
>NDXB01003582.1:71720-82606 GCA_002631895.1 Agapornis roseicollis | reverse complement strand
AAAATTTTTAATTTTTTTAAAAAATATTCCTACACCCATTTTTTTTTTTTTTTTTTTTTTTAACTAAAAATCAGGTTATTAATTTCCTACTACAACTTGTTTGAGGTGGTTTTCCTCACTTTGTTACAGCTTTGCAATACTGGCTCATTATCTCATTTTTCTAATATCACACACCTCAAGTTTATATCTCCTATATCTGGTTTGGAATGGCTCTTCCTGTGTCTTGAGATAATACCTTAATTATTGTACAATGGGATGCAGACCTGGGCCTTCTTCAGTTCCTCTGATTTGTATGAGGACAGACATTCAAACAGGACATGAGCATGTGGGAATTGCAAGCATAGCTAATGCAGTCTAGATTCTAATTAATGTTTATTTATGGAAAGTGGAACAGTTATCAGACATGAAAATGAAGATCAGTGTTCTCGGTAAAAGCATTTTAATATTTAAGGCACCCTTACTGAAAACCTAGGTTTAAATTTCCTCTGACAGGTCTTCGACATTCTGAATGACTGTACTTGTATTTTTCTGGTGATACAGAAAAGGGCAGGGACAGTTGCAAATAGAATTGTAGTGTTTTGTTTCACTTCTCTTTCTAATAATGAAATGCCGTATTCCTGCTAAAGCAGAGCAGAACCCTTTGTTCAACATGATGAAAAAATATTTTTTGTTCAGTAATAAGAGAAACTAAATGCTGAACTTTTCCTTTGGCTGTTGCTGTGTTTTGCAGCCATCCTGTAAGTTGTGTGGAATGACTATCTGTGTCATTCCACATGCTGATTGTATTCAGTTTTTTTTTTGCATGTTGACTGATGTGGGCTCAGCCACTGACATCTAACACTATCCAATATTACAGTGAAAACCTGCAAAGGTCGTTGCTTTGAAAGGACCTTTGGAAGCTGCCGTTGTGATAGAGATTGTGTGAAGCTTGGAAACTGCTGTTTAGATTACCAAGAAGCATGTATACAACCAGGTAAGGATGGGGAAAATTTGTGGGGGTGAACTCCCCTATTCTGTGATGTGGGACAGCTCTGTGTATGAGTATTGTTGAGGTCTAGTGGCGATAATCCCTGACCACTTTCAGATAGTGAGTGCAAAGAGGACCTGCTCATCAGTGGGGTGTTTCTGACATTGGTGGTCTCCCCCTCCTTGTGCTCCCTCCATTGCAGCACAGATGAAGTTGCAGTGATGATGGTGGTACTGGGGACTCCTATGCACCAGAGCCATCAGGGCTCTGGTGCAGCTGTTGTACACAAACAAAACTTGTAATTCACTCAGCTGGACTACGTAAGAGCTGACATAGCCAGTCGGCCGGCTTTCTTATAGTTTCCTTGGGGGGAAGAGTCTGTGAGGGACTGTGCTGCTGCTCTCTTGTTTGGAAAGAGGAGAAATAACTGTAACTTGAGGTCTCAGCCAGCTTTTTGTTCTCTGTCTGGGGGTGAGAGAACAGTGATCTGCATTGTCCCTGGCATTGGGTACAACTCCTACGTTCTTGGGCAAGCCAGGAATAGAAGTGTGTTCTGCATATTGTATCTTCCTGTCATTGTCTGTGTGAAAAAGGGGAAGGACAGAGCAGCTTCTGTGAAAGCTGCCATCTCTCCTTATCCAGCTACTCAGTCCTTCTGCATTGTTACTCTCCAGCTTGAGTGTGAAGCAAAGATCATGTGCTGGCCTCTGGGACAAGGCAGGGTGACAAAATTGATTCTACTGGTGGAGAATGATTGTGACATGAGAAGCAGTTCTCATGGTTTGCCAAAAAATAAAGGTCAGATAGGCAAAGGTGTGAAAAGTACCATGGAGAAATTTGACAGGGGAAAGTGTTAGTGTGGGTAGGAATACAAAGAACAGAACCTGACTGTTTTTTTGTATTTTAGTTTTGCCTTACTGCTTCATATGCAACATTCTTTTCAGTTAATAGTTTTTCTTCTCACTCCTCTTTACATGTATTTGTAAAATTTATCAATTTATTCTCACCCTAAAATTAGAAATTCCACTGTTGACTTTTGAAACCAAATGATGAAACTAGGCTTAGATCCCCAATTCAACTGACTGTTATTGAAAGATCTTCTAAATTCTGTAAAGCTTTGAGTTTAAGAGTTTGCTCTCCACTGTATTTTATTACACCACTCTCCCTCAACTTAAAGAATTCTTTGAAACCAAACTGGAGAGTCTGTCTCAGCACTAAGAATGGGGATTTATTGTGTGGTGGTGGTTTGTTTTCCTTGTGTGGTGGTTTGGGGTTTTTTTGTTGTTGGTTTGGATTTTTTTTTGTATTTTTTTTCTTTATTTAATTAGTCTTAACATCAGGGGAGAATCAAATTCTGATTTACAAATAGTATCATGTAACTCGAACCATAACAGATTCTTCTCTTTCTCTCTCTCTCTCTTTCTCAGGATTAAAGATTTACTGACAATGGTAGCTATTGAAGTTCAGTATTGCCAAAAGTGAGATTTAACCCCCTGGGAATACTTGTAGGGATTTCTAGTTGGTAGTCATGTATGAAAATCACCGATTCTACTCAAATATCTATGTTTGCATTCCATGTCTCTAAGGCCTTCACTTAAGCATTCACTCAGCTGGTAAACTCATTCATGTTTATCCTCCTTGACTGCAGAGGCTCTACGTGTGTTTACAACTGATAACAAAATTATTATCTTCAAATTATTCCATGTATTGGAATATTCTGTTCCAAAAAATCAATATGTATTAGGAAGAAAAGTCTCAACTAAAAACAGCAACGAAGTTGAAGTCAGTGGGTCTTCCTGTGAGTTTATGTATGTAATCTCAAATAGTGGCAGAATGATGCTTATGCCTAAGAGGTGCTGAAAAAAGTTGGAGTGCCAGATGGTGACTGGTAAAAAAACCACTGCAGATGCTATGTCAGTGCAAGTCAGAATACTGCTTCTCAGTATTTTCTGGGCATTCCAAATCTAGATTCAAGTTTAGTTTTTTCTGGAGGAGTAGTTCTTGGGAGTATCTTTATAGTGCGCATTTACCAAAATTAAACCCACATAAATGACCATATTTAACAGGATTCTTTCTGATCTGTGGTATTGATAACCATGTGCTGCATGTGTATTCAGATGGCTACGTACTTGGATTATTTAGTCAGGGTGTTGGACTAGACATTTGAAGGTCCTTTCCAACCCAAACTATTCTATGATTCTGTTTTCTAAAGTGCCAAAACTTGCAGTATTATCCATGCATGAGATACCTTAGGGTTGGTTTTCAGTAAGTATGCATTTGAGATGGAACTTCATATTCAGTTAATGAATTCTGCACTTAGACTGGTATTAATCATTGTGCCGTCCTTCTCTCTCATCTGTTTTTAGCTCACATATGGACCTGCAATAAATTCAGGTGTGGAGAAAAAAGGCGACCAGAATATCATTGTTCCTGTTCAGATGATTGTGTGGAAAATAAAGATTGCTGTGTCAATTATCATGCTGTTTGTAAAGGTAAATAGCCTCAACAAGTTCCTACAGTCTCTCATATATATATATATATCCATTCTTGTATGAAAGGAACAAGGACATAATACAACTTCAAAGCATCCAGTAAAATGAAAAAAACCTTGCATTTATCAATGAGAATGTACTGTCTTAAATCACACTCATTTGTTTTAAGGAGAGGCAAGCTGGGTTGAAGAGGAGTGTGAGGACATTACTGAACCTCAGTGTCCAAAAGGGTGAGGATATTGTATATTTGCATAGCTCTGCTCTTTGCTTATGTTTCATTTTTAAGATTATTTTCCCTAATGTACCTTCCTGGGACCTGCTTGCCTTTCTTATCATGGTAAAAGCAGCTGCCAGTTCAGCCAGGGTTTGGTAGCACTCGCTAACAGATGGGGTTGCTCTGTCTCAGCAGCATTCCTGTATTCCAGCACTCGCTTGACTTGCAAGACATGCCTGTTACTGAACCCTGTTCTCTCACAGTTGCGTGTACTTTGGGCAGCTCTGTCTTGTGCCAGCCTTGTTATTTTCCTATGTGTGCTCCAATACCCTTTCTTCCAAATATTTTGTGACTTGACCAGCAATCTCAGGCTTCTAAGACTGCTCCCCTCACAGTTGCTTCTGAAGACCTTTCCTTGCCTTTTCAAGCCTCAGAGCTGCAGAGGCAGATCACTGTCTCAGTTTCACCAGCAAGCCGTCTAACTACTTTCTTTTAAAAGGTGTTAAATGCCATGGGATACTTGTATTCTCTGGCTTGGGTCCAAATTGGGTCCACTCCTGCAAGTTATGTATGCACTGTGTGAGGAATGACTCATGTAGATAATGGCATCAGCTCTCAGGCTCAAATAGAACAGCAAAACTCCCAGCCAGGAAAAAAGCCTGCATTTCTTGTACTGTTTTTGCTGTGAGTTCTTTAACTTTAAAACTGAAGTTGACTGCAAGCTATAATTTTTATGTATAAGTTCTATTAATAGAAGTGACTCTTGATTGAAATGTTCCACTGGAAAATAGCTTGTAGATATGTTGTGGGCATGAGTTGAATTCAGTTATGTTCATGTCTGAGGAGTGTCAAAAAAATCAAAACTATTTTCATTTTGATGATTTTGAAATTGTGGTGTGCTGTGGATATTTCTAGTAGCGTAAAACATTTCGGTCTGTTCTTATAACACTTCTTCATTTTTTTTACTGAAGATATTTAAATCATGCTATACTTATTCATTGGAGTTACAATACTGTCAAACAAATTACACTTCCTTTTGGAATATGTTTATACCAAATGAGTACTCTTCATTCTGATTCAGAGCAATAACACTCACACTCAGGAGCCTTCACCAGGACAGAAATTGGAGCTTCTGTGCAGCTTGGAATCCAAGTCCCCAATAAGTCCCCATGTGGTTCTGGGAGGTGGTTCTGGAAGCTTTTGTCATTAGCTCCTGTTCTGGAGTCAGGGACCATTCAGGACTGTGTGCTGAGAGCTGACTCTAGGATTCTGATATCCCTAACACAAGATCAGAAGTGTTACTCCCAAGGGGTGGATAATCAAGCAAGAGCCTTGTGCAGATCTAGCAACTCCTGTTGGTTAACTTGTTTTTTAGGGTTTATTGTTTGTTATTTCTGTTCAGTTTATGAAAGGAGTACGTAGTTACTCTACTAAAATTGTTTTAATCCTGGCAAAACCAGAAGTGTTGCAATAAAACCCAGCCCAGGGAAGGGCGATGTGTGGTCAAAGTTGAATTGAACAGTGTTGGCCAAAGCCTCCTCTCGGACTGTTAGCACACAAGCTTCTCCCAAAACTAACAACTCTGTAAACAATCCACTTCTTCCTATGGTGGGGTGGGCAGGAGTGCAGGTGACTAACACAGTGCACATTTTCAGGCCTCAGGTTAGCAATTCTGGCTCTGTACATATTAATACAGCATGTTCTGTGGGTTGAAATTACTGGTTTTATTCCATTTTGGATTAAGTTGCATTTGCTCTTGTAGCGCAGCATAGACAAAAGACAATGCAGTATTTGTTGAGGTGCTTAATCTGGGAAAGCCCAGTGATTTCAATGAGACTGATTGAATGCTTAAAATGAAATACACACTGAAGTCTTTCCATGGCTAGGCTCTGTGTTGTTAAATGGGATTATACAGTTAATGATTTCAGGGGTGATCTAGTTCTTTCCACTGCTCTAAGAGTGAAATAATACTATGAGAATTCAAAGCTACTTTGACAGTTTATCCTAGTGCTTAGCTAGATGGTTTTCCTCGGGTTTGATTATGTTTTTCTGTACTTTAAGGCTCTTGCTATTTGTCCTGTGTTCAGTAAGCTGGAAGAGCAGCTGATTCCTTTTCTCTTTGCAGATGTTTCTTGTATATTTGAAGATTGCTATTACACCTCATGTTGAGGCTTTATGCACATTTACCAGAAAAGAAAGCTTTGCAGTTTTATATAGTCAGTAGTGCTTGGGATAGGAAGTTTTGTGCAGTATGTCTTGCTTTCCAAGGGGGCTTTCTTCTTTCTTCTGTTTCTTTCTTCTATTTTTTTCCTTTAATTGTGGTCTAACTTGCCTGTGGTAGTGCAGGTCAGCTTGGCAGTGTGGTCTGTAGTTCTGGGCTCTTGATCATCCAGGCTGGTGAACCTGCTAGACCACAGCAAGCCTGTGTTTTCTGCATTTAGTTTCCATAGAAGCCAGTTTATAGGAGTGGGTAATTACCACTGCATTTCCTTTCAGTTTGGAGTCAGGATGTGACTGTGGCATACATATTTATCCAAGAGCTGTGAAACACCCTTGTCATACTGTTTGGACACAGCCAGCATGAATCACAGGTAGAAACAAAACTTGAGCCTCCCAGGCTTGCTTGTTCATGGTGGCACAATTTTGAAGCAGCAAGTGTAACCTTGACTACTGACAGGAAAACGTCATGGAAACTGTTGATAGATCTCAGAGCTGAGCTCAGGTCAGTTTGCCAGGGGATTTTACTTGAAGCCATTCCGAAGAGTGCAGTTCTGCATTGTCTGTTGTGCTTTGCTTCCCTGAGCATGGGGTAGATCATTTAACTATATGAGTTTCGGCATGTGTAGAGTATAGAAGTGAAATGACCAGTCTCCCTGTTGTGGCAGTGATCTGTTTTGCCTGATTTAATATTCCATGTGTGAGGGGGTCAGTAGCTGGATTTGCAGACAACCAAAACATGTACTTAACAGTTGGTTTACTTGTAAATGCCAAACCAGAAACAGTTGCGTAAAGTGCCTTTCTAAGGAGTTGTTTTAAACTTGGTTTTGGTTTTTGTTTTATTTTGGAGTTAGGCTTGTCAGAATGTAATATTAAAAAGTTCATAGTTTATTGCAGGAGACTTCTCAATGAAGGTTTTGAGATTTTTGCAGTGGAGAGAATCGGTTTTATGGGGGGAGGGGTAGCAGAGAAGATACTTGCAGAAGTTGCAGAGATCAGAATCTGTGGTGCAAACAATACTTGTAATATGGGTGAAGGCAGTGCGTGACATTTTCCCTACTGTTTTCTGCCAGAGGACTTTGATCTGTATGATCTTGGTCTGAAGATCATTCGTTTCTTCTCCCAACTAACTGCCTTTACTAAGATTTTTCAAAACATAGTATTACATATACCATCGAAATAAAAAGCAGGCTGCAAACACACTATCTTGTTTTATTCTGTCTGGGCTGTAGGGTAGGCTATGTAATGATTATGACTAATTAAAGCCTCTTGGCTGAACTGTTGTCCACATTGCTGATTGAAATTTTCTTAAGATAGGACATGTTTTGGTTGCCTGTCTTATCTTCAGTTTAATATAGTCATGTTTGACTGAACTAAGACATAAATATTTCACTTGTAAATGGCTGGATTTTCCTTTTTGTGGGGTAACTCACTAAAAAAAATTGTCAACGCTTTATAAATATTTGTCTTCTCACTGTTTTATTCTGGGAAACTGAAGTGCAACAAAGCTTTAAACATTTTCATTTTACACTTTATAAACATAAAAAGGAAAACTGAGCTTGCAATTGGCATGTAAAATACATTCAATCCTTTGTGAATCTGCATTTTCATTGGTTGTTGCTGCACTGCAGTGATTTTTTTGCAGTCTCACATGTTTTCATACCTATGGGTCAAACATAGGGCAGTTTTTCTATGAGGAAGAAATTACTGGTGATTATTCCTGTTTGCGATGGGATTTTTTTTTTTTTTAAGTATTTACAGTTGGAGAGAAACCGTTGAATAGGGCTGAAGCTGGACGCAAGTCAAAACTGGAGAACATAGGTCCTGTAGATCCTGGAAGGGGAGAATTTATTTTTGCTAGTTCCAGTGGAATCACTTCTAAAGTTCTGTCGAGTTCCAGGCAGAAATACTACTGCTACAGTGTTTCAGTCATAAGGCCACATTTTTCAGTGTGGAGGTTGGTAGTACTTCTGATACAGTAATCAAGTTCTTTCTGGTTGAATAATCTTCATAGGATAAAGGGGAAAAATCAGTGTTATAGTTGCTGATTTAACAAATCCTGTATGTGAGATTTTGTTACCTTTTTTTTTAATGTACTGTATATGTACATGTAAAAAGATAACTTCTCCCCCTCTGCCAGGTAGAGCATGATTTTTTCAGGAGCAAAGAGAATAAGGGAAAGCCATGGCTTCACATTTTTCCCTTTGCCTTTTACCTTGGGGTGGAAGGCAGGGTTGGAGTAGTTGAGTATTGCTCCAGTGGGACTGATTTCAAGATCAGGAGTTCCAAACCCACCAGGCGGATTGCATGGTAGCACCTTAGCTCATTCTTTATGAGTGCTCATAAAATCAGGCCCTGTGCATGTAATCCTCAGCCTTTTTGGATAGGGTTGCTAGCCTGTGAGGTGAGGAACTAGATGGCTGGTCTGCTCACAGCCTGCAAGCCTGCCTGCTCAGGAAGATTTACTTCCTTGGTCTGATTTATGGTCCCATAATGAACATCCCCACTATGTGAGGGAAACTTTCTTGAAATAAGTGGTTGGAAATTACTTCTTGGAGTCAGTCTTCTAATACTTCAATTTCTGCTTGTTCAGATTTACCAAACCTCCAGTGTTACTATTTTCATTGGATGGCTTCAGAGCAGAATACCTGCGGACTTGGGGTGGACTTCTACCTGTTATTAGCAAATTACGTGAGTAACTTATTTGTCTAAGCAACATCATGATGTCTTGTCTGAAAAATCAATAGCACCTCTGCTTCCTCGTTAAAATCCTCACTCTTCCTCCATGGAAATGGAAGTCAATGCTCTAATAGCCATGCACAGAGAGTTTGAGGTGTGGGAGGGTGGAAGGGCAAAAGGTAGGAAAGGGCATGAGGAAAGGGCCCTTTGGATTTTCACTGAAACCATAAAAATTACTGAGAAGCCCTTCTGTGCTTATGAGGTGGATGTTTTTTGCTGTGAATTTACTTTATTTCTTCAAAATAGAAGTAGACCTACTTTTTACTCTGTATATTGTCTCATATTCAGATGGAATAGCTTTGGAAAATGGAAAGCAAGGTAGAAAGCATTTGATTATCTTTGTAAAAGAGGAGGAAGAGATTATGAATAGGTGATAAAGAAGGGCTGGTAGAAATGTGCTGAATTTGAGAAAATACTTCCTTAACCATTTGCAGAAGAAATGAGAGCCTCATAAGCACATGGTTTTTTTCCCTAGCTTTTATAGTGTCTTACTTAATTTTCCTAGAGTATAACTGATGTTGCATTTTGTGTCTCTATTTTGGCTGTGGTCTGTAAAGAACTGATGGTATTTCTTGTCTGAAGAATACTCCAATCTTCTTGACATTCATAAATTACTACCTGGGGTGACTGGCTTCAGTTCAGCTTAAAAATAAATCGGTAAAAATACTTGCTTTTGTACAGTGGTTGTTACTACTTGACCTGTTCCAGAGGGATAACAACTCACAGATGTATTTGAGGTTTTAGCTTTCTTCATTTTGATCCATGTTAGAATAGAAGAAGGCATTTGAAACAATTTCATTAAATATAGTTACGGAAGACTTCTGTTGAAGATGATTTCTTGAGCACTACAAGAAGAGGATGGCCTTTGCAAATGGTTATAGCTCTGGCTGTAGTACAAGATATAACAGTGCCACAAAGCATCTGTAGGACTTCCAGGCTGTGACATCCATTTATACATGTGAAGTTTCTGTGTTCTTTGGACTGGATGCGCTACAGTGCAACTTCTGTCTTTGATTTCTATAATAAACTTGTATTTCTTTTTCCACTGAAACTATGATAAATTCTGACCATTAACAGATACAAATATCTTAAAATATCTTAGCATCCTCTTCAACATTGCTTCACTTCTCCAGAACCATGGAGTTTTGGATGGTCAAAACTTACATTTTTAAAGGATTCTAAAATCAGAATTGCTAATACAGGCTTTGGACATGACAAAATAAAGTCTTGCCTGGGAGAAAATATTTCTGCATTATGTCTATGGTTTCACATTATGCTGGAGCATGTTATGTAATCTGATAAAAGACATTTATTATGGGATATACTACAAGATCTTCAGGTTCCCCCCCCCGCCCTCCCAGCCACCTCCCCAGTAAAATGCTGGGTGAAAATCCCAGATAATGCAAGCTTTCTTCAGCAAGAGAAAATCTCATGAATGAAAACTGGTGTCAGTGGTGTGTGTATCACATGTTGCTTGGGCATGTGGCTTCAAATCTCAAGGTGCTTCATGTTCTATGTGTCTAAGCACTGAAAATGGTGAAAGGAGTCATATTGTAAAAATAAACATTGCTACAGTGCTTTGCAGGAAAGGGTAATGAATCTCTGGCACACAAGTAACCATAATGGATAAAGTGCTTGACTAATAAAAAAATAAAAATAAAATTGAATCTTTCTGGAGTTCATAGTTATCCATTGTACACGTAGATATTCAAAAAGAGAGACCATCTATGAATGCCTGCTTACAAAGCAGTAAACAGTTACTTGCATTAAGTAACTTCTCAGACTGCCCAGTTCTTTATTAAATTAGAGCCATGTATATCTGGAGCTTTTCTTTAAAACACTTGATGTGTCCAGCATTCTATTAGTTAGAAATATTCCCATTATCTAGTCCTATTAATTCAGCCATGCCTAGAATGAAATTCTTAAGTCTCCCTGGATAAATCTTCATAACTTTTTAGCAAGCTTTATTATGTGCTCACTGTCTGCTACCTGCTATAAGGTGGCAATTCAGCATGGGGCTGAGACATAGAAATAATGTGTATGTACGTGTTTGAGAGAAGATGTTTTCATGTACTTCTTGGCTGTGATATCATAAGTTTAAAATAAATCCTTCTTTTGGCTTGTCTTTAACCAAGACAATGAGAAGAAAGATAATTCTTAGGGAAATTCCTAGCAAAACCCCCTAGAATGTTGGCCAAGCCAAGTTTTTTAAGCACACTTTTCTCTTACTTTAAAAACAGTAAAAAAAAAAAAAAAA
>NDXB01003582.1:61422-71629 GCA_002631895.1 Agapornis roseicollis | reverse complement strand
ACTTTTTCCCTTACTTTAAAAAAAAAAAAAAAAAAAAAAAAAAACAAAACCAAACAATCCAAAACAAACCCAAACCCAGCTTCCCCACGTATCCCCAACAAAAACCAAAAATTTCAGAAAACAGCCTTAACAACAGATTTAGAAGTGGTTGAAATGTGTCAAGTGTATTGCACTAGCAAAAAGGGTACAAAGGACGATTTGAATGCAGATGTGGGAGGGAATGTCTGTGTAACTTGAGAGGATTTACTTTTCTGGCTTGGCTTCTTTATGTTTCTGTCAGCTCAAACTGGTGATTTCAGCTGAGGTCTAATCCAAAAACCCTAATGCCATGAGCTCAAATTGCCCTGATGCAACATTTTTTATTATCAAACCTTGCATTTTTCTTTGTATTTTATATGGTGGCCCTATGATTTGTGTATCAAGGTAACAGCTCATTTTTATTAAAAAAAAAAAGAAGCTTTCAGACTGCCAGATAGGTGACTGAGAAAGCCAGGGCATCACTGTGCTAGTGTTCGCTTCATTTCTGAGAGCACCCAGGGTGAAGTAGCTAGCTGGTCTCAAGCTGCAGACTTGACTTATCACATACCAGGGCAATTTTGAGGGTGTGATTTCTTTATTTGTTCTTATCTATGCATGTTTTTCATAAGGACTGTAGGTTTTGCTCATATGACCATTGAAGTTAGTCATTAGAAGTATGTAAAATTTGTATCATGTCCTTTTAGTCAGCTTGTAAATGAACATAGGAAGAAAAATGATGTAGTAACTCCTAAACTTTGAAGAATAAAAATGTTCTGGAAATATCTTTTTTTTTTTTTTCTTAGTGGATGTATATCTTCATGAGAGAAACTTGCAAGGGTTCTTAGAGGCTTTTATTTCTGTAATTTTGCTGCTTTTCTTTTTTCCTCTCTGTAGAGAAATGTGGAACATATACTTCCAGTCTGAGACCAGTGTATCCTTCAAAAACCTTTCCCAATCATTACTCCATTGTCACAGTAAGTATTCCTGTGTATTAAGTTTTGAACTATTGAAGAGACTATTCATTTATCAAGTTGTCTCCAAGGACATGGTATATTTTTTAGTATTAAAATAATAGGATTTCCCTTCAGAATATGAAACAGATTATAACTGATAAAGACAGTCATTATATAAGGCTACAACTCAGTGGTCAGATCTAATCTGATTAAGTAATCAATCCAATGTTTCCAAGACTAGCTGCAAGAATTCCTATATAGGTGGAAGGTCACATCACTTTGCAGCTCCCCACTTGTGCAGATATTTCCAGTAAATTGCATCTCAGTCTCTCTCTGAGAGAGCAGCCCAACTCCTTTGCACTTTTGTTCCACTTGTTTAAGGTAGCTCGACATGATGCAAAGAAGAATATGAAGTGAAAGGCAAGATCTAAACATCACATTGATACTGACTCTGATAGAGTGTGTCCAAACCTGGATAGGAATGTCACAAAGCTGATCTTGTAAATTTATCACCTTCTACATGTAGGAAGAAAAAGAAACAATGAATTTTTCAACACTGAATGCAGGGTTCAAATCCAGCACATTCTTCTTAGTTTTGTATGTCAGACTAAATTCAGTCAAATATGATGATCTACAACTTCTTTTCGGCTCAGGACTTCTGAGGAGTGAGGAGTACAGATTCAGGAATGAGATGTTTAAATATGTAATCCTCACAAATATCCATTGTTGAATATGCAACTAAAAGGCATTAACCATGCCCTGCAGCCATGTGAAAGTGCCGCAAATACACTACAGAGCTTTGTCTCAGCTCTCCAGGAGTGGTGTTTATTAGGGTCCTAATGGTGGTGGTATTATATCCTTTAAAGTAAAAAGGAGCCAGTCGCCTTGAAGGCAGAACACAAAGTTTGTTTAAAACTACTTAATATCTGGTGCCTCTCAGCACTTTTACTGCTTATGTAATGGCTTTCATTTGCTGATATGCAATTCTTTGAAATGTTTTTGGCCATGTGACGGAGGTTCAGCAGAAGTAGTTGCTTTGTCATTGATGCTAAAGATAAAACAAATGTGTGAACTAAGAGGTTGTCTTTCAGTTTGATCCCAGAGCAAGTTTCTTGCCTATTTTTTGTTTGTTTGTTTGTTTCTAAATCTCATTGAGAAGCAATAAAGAATTGTAAGGTAGGGCTCAGTGGCAATGGTGGGTGATGCTGTTAAAATTGTTAATTTGAGGTACTGGTAGAATGGAAATCTATAAAAATATAGATTATTCACTGTACATATTTGTCTAACGGACATCTGTTTATATAGGTGGAAGGTTCTTTTTCTTTATAACACTGTAACAAGATATACTCTCAATTACAGGGTCTGTATCCTGAATCTCATGGTATAATTGATAACAAGATGTATGACCCCAAAAGAAATGCATCCTTCACCCTTAAAAGTGAAGAGAAGTTTAATCCACAGTGGTACCAAGGGCAGCCAGTAAGTATTAATACACTGCTGAGAATGTATATTGGCCTGTTGTTATGTTACTTAATATCACTTGGATGCATAGTGATGTTGAAAGAATACAGAGGGTGCTTTAAGTCAGCCAAGGAGCGTTACTCAGCATGATTAGGAATTGCTATACTAGAGCAGCAAAATGATAAATGAAATGAAGTGCAACAGACTTTATTGAACTTAGATGTAATTTTCTTTAAGGAGAAAACTTCCTTTAAATAATTAATAAAGATATCAGATTTTATTCTGGCTTTAATATGAAGTGGGCTTGCAGTTAACTTTTCTGAGGAAACTGACAAACAAGTTAGTTTTAGTAATCAGCAGTAGTAAAGGCTTACGTTGTGCCCAGATTACTACTAAGTCTAAAGATGTGGTTTTAAAAGAAAACGTCTCAGTTCACAGTCTCACAGCTGTGGCAAACCTATTGATGCTGTCAAAATGAAGTGGCATGGGACGGTTTCGGTGAGTGCTATTCTGAAGAATAGCAGGAAGCAACTATTGTAACTGGTTTTAGTATTGTGGGAGGACAAATTTATTTTTTGGTGGGGAAGAGCACACAAGGGTAGACTTTGAAAGCCACTGAGAAGTGGTTTGCACAAGTGAGACAGGAAAACATGCAGAAGGCAGACAGAAATCTGCAAATCATGAGGTCAGCAGTAAAATCAGGAGAGCTGACCAAAGTCCTACTTTTATGTTTCAGAGTATGTGGGACATAGGTCCTCAGAACATTCCTACCCCTTCTTACTTCACTGTTCTTGATACATTTCCTAGGTCCCTATGCAGCAGAAGGGACATGAGTATTTGCCATAATGAATTAGGCTGCAAGGTATATCTGAACTGCAGATGACATGCAAGATTGACTGTATGGTGTGCTCCACTTATAATTGTAGGTTTTGGTCTTCCTGAAAGGTACAGACCTGGTAGTGGATCTTGCAGTTATGTGGTTAACTTAGTGACCTGCACTAATGATGGTGATTGTTGTCTTGCAGATTTGGCTAACAGCTATGTACCAAGGTCTAAAAGCTGCTACGTTCTTTTGGCCTGGGTCAGACGTAGCAGTTAATGGAACCTTTCCAAACCTGTATGAAAAATACAATAGGTATGTAAATTCCTGTGTCTTGGATTAATATTTTACTTAAGCTGTTGCAATGGGACATACGCCAGAGAAATCATAATTTCCTCCTCCCCCACCCTGCTTTTCCAAATAGCTGTATGCAACATGTAATAAGATAGGCTCCAATTAACTTTTTTTCAGTATAACATAGATTCTTTGTCTAATCATTTTATCATTGCTCAGCAAATGTTTTAAGGAATGGGTGTGTTTAGAGTCATTCTGCCCAAATGTCTCATACACTGAATAGATCATGGATTGTCATGGTATTGTCAATGAAAACTTAAGTAATCTGTTTAAATTGTTCCAATGTAAAATTACTTTCATTGCAAATTTTGAAAGTATTTAATTTTAAGGCAGTCGTATTTTAGTGATTGCTCTTCACTTCGGCTAAACCTTTTGATTAATGAAAATTCTAGATAAATCTGTCTATCACCATTTATTTAATAATCCCAAAACTCACCCAAGAAATCAGGCTTTTCACTTTGATCTTCCTAGGATCATTTCCTGTACTCTTCTTATACCACTCAAATTCTGGTTGTCACCTTAGATCTTTTTTTCATTAGGAGCTTGTACCTCGTTACTTGAACTTGTATGAAGTAGCTAAATTACTAATTTTGTGGGTGCCTCATCTTGTTCTAGCCCAACATGCGTACTGTTGATCTCCTTGATATAGAGCATCTACTTTGTGACATAGAATCATAGAATAGTTAGGGTTGGAAAGGACCTTAAGATCACCAAATTCCAACCCCCCTGCCGTAAGCAGGGATACCTCACACTAAACCATGGCACCCAAGGCTTCATCCAACCTGGCCTTGAACACTGCCAGGGATGGAGCACTCACAACCTCCCTGGGCAACCCATTCCAGTCCCTCACCACCCTAACAGGGAAGACTTTCTTCCTTAGATCCAATCTAAACCTCTCCTGTTTAAGTTTGAACCCGTTACCCCTTGTCCTGTCACTACAGTCCCTAATGAAGAGTCCCTCCCCAGCATCCCTATAGGCCCCCTTCAGATACTGGAAGGCTGCTATGAGGTCTCCACGCAGCCTTCTCTTCCCCAGGCTGAACAGCCCCAACTCTCTCAGCCTGTCTTCATATGGGAGATGCTCCAGTCCCCTGATCATACTTGTGGCCCTCCTCTGGACTTGTTCCAACAGTTCCCTGGCCATAACATAAAAATGTTGAGGACACCTCAACATAAAAATGTTGAGGACACCAGAACTGCACACAATACTCCAGGTGAGGTCTCATGAGGGCAGAGTAGAAGGGCAGGATCACCTCCCACAACCTGGTGGTCACGCTCCTTTTGATGCAGCCCAGGATACGGTTGGCTTTCTGGGCTGTGAGTGCACACTGCAGTCAGCTCATGTTCATTTTCTCTTTGATCACCACCCCCAAGTCCTTCTCTGCGGGGCTGCTCTGAACCTCCTCTTTGCCCAACCTGTAGCTGTGCCTGGGATTGCTCCAACCCAGGTGTAGGACCTTGCACTTGGAATGGTTAAACTTCATGAGGTTGGCATCAGCCCACCTCACAAGCATGTCAAGGTTGAGAACTTGTATTCAAACTGTTTAAACATTTAAGAAAACAACAACAAAACTCACATCAAAACCCAACCAGCCAAACCAAACAACAAACCATCCCCAATCTGAAACTTTTTCAAAATATAGTACAGGAGTGAAAACTTGCGTATGATTTTGCACCTTGAAGCTAATTATTCTGTTAGTATACTAAACACGATACTAGCAGCTTTATTCTAACCACCTTACAATCACTTGGGATAATATTGAAGGGAGCTTTAGATCAGGCCATTAACTTCAGTGGACTCACAGGCAATTAGAATAAACCTTCATCCTGCTAAATAACCATTAATGCTGTCTAATTTAATTAAAATTTCTTTGCTAAAGTACATTGACTTCGTAATGTGTGACTACAACTTTTTGGCTTTTGGTGGAAGTACAAGGTTGGTTGATCTTCTGTTGTTCTGATACAGCTCAATCCCCTTTGAAGAAAGGGTGGTAACTGTTCTTCGCTGGCTGCAGTTACCTGAAGATGAAAGGTACGTATGCAATTGCAAATTCCTGTTTGAGTGGTGTTGCAGTTAATCACTTTGTAAATACGATTTCTGTTTTAAACAGTATTCTAACAGAGTTAAAGTACTTAATGCAAGCCTGTTTTTATGACTGAAATCTTTTATAATTAAGTTACATTTCTCTATTTCCCTTTAATGCGTCCTTCCTCTGAGAGTGTTATTTCCAATATTTGATATCCATTGTTGAAATATAATCTCTTCAAACTGTTTCAACGTGTATGTAAAATATTACATTTTTGGTACTGTTTGATATAGACCACACTTTTACACTCTGTATTTAGAAGAACCAGATTCCTCGGGCCATAAGTTTGGACCAGTAAGCAGCGGAGTAAGTAGTTTTGTAGTTTCTTAACTTTATTATTTTTTTAAATGTGAATCTTTGCTCTGACTCTATAATAAACTTTCATGATTCATGTTAGCTTAACCAAAGCCATGTTCAGTATGCTTATGAGGAAAAAGAATTGTGAATAGACAGTCCATCCATAATTAACACTGTTATCAAAGCATGTAATATACAGCCTATTTAGTAAGTCTAATTTCTATTTTGTTTATTTCGATAATTTTTAAATTGAAAAAGCACTTTTGGATATGCCTTGTATGTAGTTTTATCTATCATTACTAATTCTTTATTTTGATTTGGGGTGGGGGAACCACAGAAAGTTTATATACTTTCAATTTAGCAAGAATAGAGATTTTTATAGCAATGGTCCAAATTTTGGTGGTTAAGCATTCATGTTATAGTTGTCATTCATTTTCCCACAGTCTCTGTCCAAAGGTTAGGTGACTATTGGTCTTATCTCCCTGTGGTTAGATTTTATATGTTCTTGAAAAGACAGTGGTAAAAGGGATATTCACCCCATCACAATCTGTACTGTATCTAATTTATAAAGAAGAATATTTTTTTTGGGATGGCTACTATTTTCAGAACTGCTAAACAGCACTACCTTTTAATAAACCACAGTGAAAAATGCAAAGGAAAAAGCTCCTGGAAATTTGTAAAATTCTCTTGTCTTGAATGGTCAGGAAGTTTGGGCATCTTAATCAGGTATTTAACCTCAGTGGTGACAACAATAAAAACCTCTTGCCAATTTCTAAGGTATTAACGGTTACTGTTTCTTTAAGGAACTGAAAGATGAATGGAAGTGCTCAGTGAAGTATCAGACAACTAATTTGAATGCAGTATAGGGAAAGTGTTGAAATTGATTATAGTTTTCTTTGAGTAATAAGTGGATCTGAAGTTCTGTATGTCAGGAATGCTTTGGGGAAAAAGATCCTGAGGGTTTGAACATAGTCTCCCCAGGAGCCTCTCATCGTCATTCACATAAAACCAGACAGCTTATACAAGTAGCATAATGAGATAACAGAATAACTTAATTAAAAAGTACTTTTTTTAGGCATTGTTTACTTGGCAAGTATTCAAAAGTAGCTCCAGTGGCTGTACCTGTTTAAATGAGCTTGAACACCAGACCCCTGATCATGAGCAAGGCTAGACTGGTAGTTTGTTCTAGGCTTTATCTAGTAACAATTTCTAGGACAGTTTACTCCAGGGTCTCTCTCAGCAGGGATTCTGAAGAAGAGTACTGCAGGCTTGGCTTTCTCTATTCTCTTCAGCCCCCTGGTGTTCTCCCATCAGCATCTGCACTCTTAGGCCAGACATTCCATGTTGCCCTTGGTTGTATCCTTCATAATGCAATAAATATCCTCTATTTCATACTTTTAAAACCACCGACACCATCCTCGCTGGCTATAATGTGGGTGTTGCTGCAGTTTTAGGTCCCCTGTGTCCTTCATACATATCTGGACTGCATCTAGCTTTGAATAGTTTGTAAGAATAGCTCCTTGTTCTTTATTAGCACATACTGTTACAGTTAAAATGTATTCACTCTCTCTAGAAATAAATTCAGTTCTTAATTGAAGTGTTAACACTTACTTTACATTCCAATTTTTGCCCTACAGGTCATTATGGCATTACAGAGAGTGGACAACATAGTAGGGATGCTGATGGATGGTCTCAAGCAAATGAACTTGCATAAATGCCTGAACATTATTTTCATATCAGATCATGGTAAATTAAATTTTATAAAATAGATGAGAATTTAATACCTGCTTTTATAATAATATTCTGAGTTTATACTTGCATGTTTTTGGCAAAGTTAATGATGCAGCCAATACCTGTAGAAACTATGCTTTGTACTATCAAGATTATGCAAGAGATAATCAGTGAAGGTGAGAATCAGACTATTTTGGCCTCAACAAGGTTTTTCTGCACTGGTATTCCAATTTAAAAATGAATTTTGTTTTCCTTTTCAGGGATGGAAGCAGGGAGCTGCAGAAAAACAGCATATCTGAATAGCTATCTGGACAATGTTCAAGATTTCATAGTAGTACCTGGTCCTGCAGCTCGCCTAAGACCTAATAATGTTCCAGATGAGTATTTCTCTTGTATGTAATTGCTAAACTAATTTTTGTTACTTGGTTATACACTTTTTTACTTTATGAATACAATCTTAGGATCCATATATTCCATTGGTAAACCTGAGTGAAAGTCAACTAGGTACAACCTGGGTAATGATGAAGAGGAAATAAGGAGTAGTGCACCTGTGTTTTTTAAAGGCTGGGCTGAAAGTTCATTTGAATCATATAGATTGCTTCTGGTGGCTGCCTCTTAGTGACCAATTGCAAATGCTTTTGTCTTGTGAATGGCATTCCTTTGAACCAGGTCTTTGGTGCGCAAGACAGCCCAAAAATGCTCTCCTCATATTTCACCTCATTTCCCGTTTTACCAGTTTATGTATGAATTTGCTGTGTTTCTGTTTTAAAGGAATGTTAGACTGTTACTGTCTTTTACATGAGCATTATTTCCTAGTATAAAAAAAGGCCTAATGGCCTGACAGCAGCTGAGTAAATTACACATAAACATAAATAAGAAAGTAAACCTGAATAAATCAATGAACCCTTTAAAATTTTTAAACTTTGATTCATAGTCCTAGAATCACAGAATGGTTTGGGTTGAGAAAGAGGTCAAAGATCATGTAGTTCTAACCACCTTGCCATGGGCAGCAATTCCTTCCACTAGATGAGGTTGCTCAAAGCCTCATCCAACCTATGCAGTCTCATTTTAGATGAACACTTAATGCCTGCAGGTTTTAATGCTTTTTAATGTTGGGTACAGGTGTTCCTTTCACACCTGATAGTGTTTTTTTGTCTATCTAGATTATTCTTTTCCATGCCCTTTAAAACTTGTAGACCTCAACCCCAGTGACTTTAAGTCCTGTTTACTTTATTGCTTGATGATATTCCAGATTGTTTTTCATGTTTCCTTGGAGAGCATAGGAGTTTTCAAATGCAGTTCCAGGTTCTCCCTGGAGAAAAAAGTTCAGGAAGAAGAAGAGCAGTGCATCTCCTGCTTTTGAAATGTGCACTGTTTTCACGAAGGAGCATAAGTAGTCTTTGTAAAACTGCATATATCTATGCAGGAATTATTAATAATTTCCTTGCCAGTGTGATCCTTTATGTGCTTTGGGTATCAGACTCAGGGCAGAGTAACTGTGTGAAATGTAATGGGCCTGTGTTATACAAAATGTCAAACTAAATGATGTAATGGTCGTTTTTGGCTTGAGTCTAAGTTTCTGAATCTTAGCCAGCCTGCACTTGGCTATCTTTCTAAGGATGCTTGCCAGATAAAACTGCTACCCTGGTTGTTGTAGTTGTTTCTTTCTCCTTAGAAGTTTATTAGCAAGCAGGAAAAATACAGCTTGATTAGTGCAGCATTTAGTTGCACTAATGAAATGTACGTCTTGGATTATTTTTCTAACTGTGGCTAACATAGTTTAAAATTTTAAATCTTTTAATAAGTAAGCAAGTGGAGGAGAACTGTGAACTAAAATTTCATAAACGCAGTAGTGTGACAGTTTAGTGATTGTTTTGTTCCATGTGGTTTTCATTCTGGAAAAATAACTTCGTATGTCCAGATTTTTTTTGAAACTCAGCTAATTATATGATGTGATGGGAATGCTTTATTTTACATCTGATTTTTTTTTTTAATTTAGGTGACTAATACTTATATATGATTCTTCCAGTTAATTATGAAGGCATTGTCAGAAACCTCACAGTAAGTGTCATTGTATCTGTTGTTCTAGCTTAATTTCTATTGACATTTACAGTATTTTCTAGCATCAGCTGTTTGCTGGGCTACTTGTTTAGCATCTGGACTTTGAATTGGTGACCTTCCGTGCACAATGCAGTTAACAACAAAAATAGTTCCACTCAGGGGAAGGTCAAAGTTGGCAAAGGTGTCATATGGCTGTCTGGTTGTGTATTAACTAGGGTTTTGTGTTCAACTATTTTCACTAACTGTATCATGTTGCACTTCAGACTGAGAACTTGTGTATCTGAACCATACTGGCTGAGGGCCAAGTGAGTGTAAAGCTGAGCTCCATTTCCTGAACAAGCATGAGATTTTCTTGCCCACACCTTTTAGATAAACAGCTTTGAGAGAAGCTATTGATTTTTTTTTCCTTTTTTTTTTTTTTTTTT
>NDXB01003582.1:38736-59468 GCA_002631895.1 Agapornis roseicollis | reverse complement strand
GGTTTTTTTTTTTTTTTTTTTTTTTTTTTTTTTTTTGGTTTTGGGGGTGTTTTTAGTTTTTTAAATCATTAATGGATCTTAGTTGGTGGAAAAATCTATTTGTCCCTGAGGGATCAATCTGAAAACCCTTTGAATGTCTGTTACTTTCTGTATTGCAGAGATGCAGAATTATTGCAGTGGATAGTCTACAACTTGTGAATGTATCATGATGTTCATATCTTGGTCTAAATCTTCATTAATTTTAATCCATACTGTTTGGTTCTGTATACTTTCCTGTGAAAAAAAAAAAAAAGTTATATCTACAATCCAATGTAAATATTATTCCAATAGCTACTGAATTCGAAACCACACAGTATTTGTTACTTAAATGACTACTGGTCATGTCCTCAGGCCATATGAATCTAAACCTGACAGAGTCCTGTTGTCCTTAGTGGAAGTTATTGGCGGACCTTTGCAATTGAAGTGCATTGTAAGAACTGTGCATGACATAAGCAAAAGCTTGGTTGAATGAAGTACATTTTGTATTTTTAACTTTTCAGTGCTTAGAACCAAATCAGCCTTTCAAAGCTTACATGAAACAGATGCTACCCAAGCGTTTCCATTATTCCTATAATGACCGGATTGAACCATTGCACTTCTATTTAGACTCCCAATGGCAGCTTGCTAGGTAAGTTACAGTTTTCAGTACTTTATTATACAGTAAATAATGTAATAATTTCTTGTTTTCTCATAGCATTTCTCATCCAAATGCTATTCTCTTCTGATAGCTGTCAGTGATAGCTATTAAAGTATGGTATTCTTGTTTGTCATAGCAAAAGGACATTGCAAAGAAACAATGCATACTTCAAATGTTAGAAAATTTGTCAGATACTTGAGCATGCCTTGCCATACTTTAGGAATTTTCAAAGTGAGTGTTTGAAGCTAAGCATGTACAAAACTACTTAGTTGAATCAGCCTTTTGAATGATTCCACTGACATATATTGAACTTATTGAACCTGCTATTGTTAGTTATATGTTCTGACCAATGAATTTACAAGTCCCAGAATAGCATCTGCTATGATAATGTGATTTTGAACACCTCTATTCAAAAACCAAAAAAGTTTCTGTAGTGTATTCAGTAAATCCTGTTGTCTAACTGTGAACAAGTTTTTATTAAAAAACAAAGAAATATTAAGAACCTACTTGTATGGAGTACTGTGAAGTTCTGTTACCCGTATGACAGCAAAAATCTGTTACCATAAGAACAAACATTTTGTTTATATGTAATCTGATATTTTGCTTTATATTACTCTGAACATCTACGAATTCCAAAGGGGTAACACTTGCTGAGGAAACCATCTGCAGATAGCAGTTGCAGAAAAAGTTATTTTCAAGGCATTCTTTTCCAGAGGTTTCTATTCTTTTTAAAGACTTTCTATTCTCTATGGACAAGCCTCTATAAATAGATACATGAACTGTGCATCACTGAATGCAGTTTTTACTGATATGACTTACAAAGTGTGAGTTACAGAAACTGTGAATTTTTAATAGGAAACCGCTTGAGATTAAAAGATGTACAGGTGGATTCCATGGTTCAGACAATCGCTTCCCCAGTATGCAGGTGAGACTTAACCTTATGCTAGCTCTTATTTTTAACTCCTTTTATTTCCAAATGTTGTTTTTGCTGGGTGTTGAGATTTAAGTTTTTAAAGATCTGTGACACTATTCCATTTGCAATTAACTAAATCAAGCATTTGTAGGATTCCTATTATGATGTGCTGGGTAACCCACACAGGTAGGGATTCCACTGTCAGAAGAGTTGGGCAAAAACCCAACAGGACTTACCCCAGAGGTTTCACTGTACTGTTAAGAATACAAAGTTCTACCAGGTTGGTTGGTTGTAACCTTAAAAGCAGGAAAAGAGAGAACTTACCAAATCGTCAGACACAGTAATAGTAGGTCTTAAGAGAATTCAGACTGGAAGACCTCAGGAGGTCCCTAGTCCCACGTCTATACTCAGAACACAGTCAGCTGTGAGATCACACCAGGTTACTCAGGGCTTTACACAGTTGTCTTTGAAACTGCTAAGTATAGAGGCTCCACAACTTCTAAGCAGCTCATTCCACTGCATGACTGTTCTCCTGGTGTAAATGTGTTTAGTTATAGTCAGCCAGAACCTTTCTTGTTTCAGTTTATGCCTATTGTGTCTCTGCCTCCCACTGTGTAGTACTGAAGAAGTGGCAGTCACTTTGATGATGGGGGACTGCTGTTATGTCCACCTGAGGCAATCTCTTTTCCATGCTAAACAAAGCCCTGTTCATTTTCCCAGGGCAGGAGCTTCAGCTCCCAACCGCCTTGGGGGTCCTCTGCTGAATTTGTGATGATTCTTTATTGATGTCATTCCTTTATGTTGGAGGTGCAGAATCTTCATAAGGCATAAAGAAATGCTGAGTAGAGAGGGATAATCCCTTACCTCAACCTGCTGGCTCAGCTTCTATTTATACAGCATGTGATACTGCTGACCTTTGCTGCCAAGGTGTGCTGCTGGCTGATGTTCAGCTTGCTGTCCAGGCCTTTGCAAGCAAAGTTGTTCCCTAGCCGACCAGTCCCCATGATCTGTAAGTCTAGTCCCTTCCTTGTTTTCTGTGTTGCCTAAGAACAGAAGTAACACTCTTAAGCTGCAATAGAGAAGAGTTAATTTGTTTATTAGAAAACTTCTTTTTTAAACAATTAGCTAGTACAACATTTTGTCCTGGAAGTCCGTGGAGCTTCCATCAAAGGAATTATTTAACAACTGATCAGACAAGCATCTTTTGCAAAATACATAATTATTTTTGATCCTGTCTTTAGTGAAAGTTCACTAGATTATCTCCCAACTCCGTAATTCTGCTGTGTCATGATAGATTATGTATCGCTATTCTGAGGTACAGGAGAAAGCATGTCAGTTGTTTAAAATAAGGAGAGTCCTGAAATTCTTGTCTTTAATGAGAAATGGGAGTGATCATAGGGAAACATGAAATCAGATTCTTAGGCAGCTCCATCTAATTTGAGGAAGTCACTTAGCAGAAACTAAAGCAGAGGATAGGTTATCAAAACAATGAAAAGCAATACTTTTCATTTGAAAAAGCTGTTTTACAGGATGAAGTCTGCTAACAATTATGAGGTACTTGGTACTATTACAGTTAATATGTGTAAATACATCTGCAGAGAGAGAACCCTTTATTTAAAAAATTACTGAAAGCAACTTTTATGAGAAAACCTACATAGGCTATGTAAAACATAGATTTCACTTAAAAGCTTAATTTTTCATATCTTGTAGAATAATGTAGTCTTGGCATCAAACTGCTAGCCAAAAGCAGTGTTAATTTTGTATCAGTTTACCCTTCCAGACCTACTCTTTTTCCCTGATTTGACAATGAAAAGCCTATTGATAGGGTACCTGGTAATGGCTTACAACCAGCAAGGCCATGTGATACCAAATGCCAGTTTTAGCATCTTCTCTCTGCTACAGTTTGACTTGTGTAATATTTTTTGTTCTGGTAGGTTGACTCCATTCAAGCTTTTTGCCAGGCTTGGGATTGTCAGTTCATAAAAGCCCAAACTGGTCTTAAACCAAACATATTTTATCCTTTTGTGGCTAACATTATAGCAGCATGAATTTCATGCTCTGTAATTAACTAGTTCAACAGAAAGGAGGTAGCATGGTCCTGCCTCATCTGGTTCAAATTAGGCTTGTCAAGTAAATTATTAGCCTATAGTACCAACAGTTGCAGAATGTCAGCCTGAATTATGCTTTAATGTCAAAAAAAGAAGTTAAGAGTTGAAGCTCTAATTTTTGCCATACCGCTATGAAGTCTGAGACAATTGCATTGCAAAGAGCTTTGAGATCTTATACAGGAAGATGCTGTGGAGTGCAAAGCATTCACCACTTATTCAGTATCTTGATACCACAAATAAAATTAATATCTCAGGATAGGGGTTTTTTTTTGGCAGCAGTTGAGTTAAGCATTTGCTTCCCTTGCTTCCTTGTTCTTACTCCGGCAGCAAACCCTGCTGTATGCTGGTGTAAGCTTTGCGTGGCTGCAGTGGTAGGTAGGTTGGGGAACTGAACCAGAAGGAAAAGAGACAGCAGGAAAGAAGTTTTTTGAGCTGGCTGTGTTCCTGGATCAGGTTTGCTGTATGGCTACACGATAAATGGCTGAAGGCAATATTTTAAAGGCAACAGTGAGACAAAATCAGGTTTCCTGATACTCTTACTACTATAAAAAATATTCTTACTTTTTTAAAGAAAAATATGTTTTTGTCTTGATCTGTACTATGCTGGTAAAGATTAAGTTCTTAGCAGAAAATGCGCTCTGAATATGAAGATATTTTCCATTTTTACTTGTCCTAAACAAAGTTCCACTTCATTTTTCTCTGTAAATTCTAGGCTATCTTTATTGGGTTTGGACCAGGATTCAAGTTTCATACTAAAGTTGATCCATTTGAAAACATTGAAGTATATAATTTAATGTGTGGTAAGTACAATTGATGGGGGTCATCTTTGTTCAGTAAAACATAATGTCTTTTGGGCATTGTAAATGTTCTAATGGCAGGTTTTTAAATGTCCTTAGAAATTTGTCCTTAAAACTCACTGCTCATTTTCACAAAAAAAAGCTGCTTGTTTTTCTGACAAAGGTCCAGCCTTCTAAATGACTAACGGCTGTTTAGGATCTACTGGTCAGGCTACCTTGCATCTCTCCTTTCCACTGGTAGCCCTATTATACTCCTCTGGCTGCTCCAGGCCTGGTACTTTGACTCGCCACTACTAAGACTGACTACATCACAATCTCTCTCTGCCATCAAGAAGAAGGGATATATCTCTCTCATATCTAGCTAGAGCCTTTATCAGATGGATCACTCAGGTGACCTTATTCAGACAGAACAATAAGTATCAAGCCTAGTTATGGATATGGGCACAGCTGCCAGGCAACTCGTTTCCAGAAAACCTGAGTCAGTCAAGTGCTTTTTATGCACTTGAACAATTCCTTATATTTTGTCATGTGTTTTCTTATTTGTTGTTTTCCTTTATAATATTTTTAATTTTAGTTACTTTAGTTATAAGGTTTTAGTTCAGATAAAATATGATTTTTTAATTTTTTTTGTTAATAAACCTCCTTCCAGACTCGTCATTGTATGTGTCACATGTTCAATTCATGTATTGTATCTTTTAATACTAGACTTGTTTGTTTCTCTGTCCATTCTCATTGTCTAATATAACAGGAGTTTCAAATATGCTTTTTTGATCTTTTGATGGACTGCAACAGTCTTATTAGTCTTTATTCTCATTGCTTCGGAGTCTTGCTCTAGAGTTAGCTGTTTCTGCAGCAGTCAGGTTTCCCATTTCTTGACCCTATGCAGTGTTACTCTAGAATTCATGATTGATTTCTGTTCCATGAAGTCTGCTTCTGTATATGAGGATTGCAATCATCCCACTCCATAAACAGATTGCTTTGCTCTATTTTCTGACACTGTACAGTACACTGCACCAGAGAAATGGTGTTTCTTTCTGAAAATCAGATGTCTAGATGCCTTGTAGCCCTTTTTACCCCCCTCAAACACAATGCTACTGTGACTCCTTGTTCCTTTGACCCTTCTTTGTTCTGTATTTCATGATTTCCCCAAAAGTCTATCACTAGTTCTACCACTTCCCTTTCATTTATTCCCCCTGGGATCTTCACCTGTTTTGTGTTATTTCCTGCCTACTTCTCTCTCTTGCCAGGACCTATACTTGCTCTAACATCTACATCTGCATCTGTGAGAGACAAAGTATTACCAAAGGGTTTAATCCAGAAAGAACTTAATGGGAGCACTGCACATGCTTGAGATCAGTGGCGATATTCAGGTATACCATGTTTAAACCATGTGTTTAAATTCTTTGCTGGAATAGGAAACAGGCCATTGTCAGGAAGCCTTCCTTTTGCAGTCTTGCTTACTTTGCTGTCTTCTTATGCCACAATTGATCTTGAACCTTCTCATGACCCTGATCTGTGTGTTCTGTATAGGAGGAGTAAAATCCTTACTGGCATCCCGGTGAAGCAGGTTCAGTGACAGATGAGATGTTTTTTAAGTGCAGTCATTGAGATCTAGATTTTCTATCCTGTATAGAAAGAATAATAGGATGTGCAAAAGCCAGCACATTAACTTCCAGATAGAGAATGAAACAAGGTGACTTACTCAACCATTTCCTTGCACAGGGCTTGAATGCCTTCTGGACTGCAGAAAGGCATCTTCTTTCACATGTTGTTTGGGGCTCTAGTGTTTATCTTGGAGGTGGCTGATTGCATCTTCTTGCAAAATGTAGCCCAAGAAGAGATAGTTTCCCATTTGTCCAACATCTCTTATCACTGCAAGCACCAGACATGTGCAACTGTCTTGTTTAAATAGGGGAATTTCAACTCAGGTTTTCCATGTTGCCAGACTTGGGGATTTCTGGGGCATTGTGAATTCCTGGATACTCCACTTAAAATAATAGTAACGTAACCATGTAATTTAGCTGTTGAAGTGTTGACCTGAGTTCCAGGTTCTGATTTGCTTTTTTGCTGCTTTGTGTGATGTATTCATTGGAGCAGGGGCTGCTATGATAAGAAAGGCTGTTTTATTCTTCCAAACAAAAAGCAGCTTCATCTGGAGCAATGTCATTTCCTCCAGCTGAAGCTGTTCTGTTTGTTACAGGGGCAGCATTGAACTTCCCTTCCTGCATGTGTTCAGTTCCCCATGCAGGAAGGGAAATTCAGCTCCAGCTCTTGCACTGTAGGTAAGTGGTCTAGATACCAACCTTTTGGATACAAGTGTGCCTGCTGTGTTTTGAAAATATCTTATTTCATAGATTCCGTATGAGTTATGTGGAGAAATAACAAATCTATGAATGCTAGTGTGGATTAGCATGAAACAGAGCTTGATTTCTTCAGTATTTTAAAGGTGTCTTGAAATATCTCTGAGCATTGGTGATAGGCAGCTTCCAGCTGTTTGAGTTACTTTAATGGCAGATTTAGATATTTAGGGTAGAGATGTTTTTCTGGTTAGGCTACGTTCGTGACAATTTTGAATCTTAAAATTTTAGATGCAAGTAATGTTTTAGATGTAAGCAGAAACCTGTGTACTGCCTAGGTTCTTTTATGGCTTTACACTTCAGTGGTACTTATATATTTAATATTCATATAAGTAAAAAATAAATAATCCAAACCCAATAAACTAAAAATCCCACAGACTTACCCCCCAAAGCTTCAATGTTATGTAGTCGTTAGTTTCATGTGTTTGAGACTGCCATTCTGTCCCCCACTGCAAGTTTGGATGCTGGAAGTTCACTTCCCCTCAGATGTCAACCTTTGCCACTTTTTGCACTTGTTCTGTCTCTCTTTACAAGCAGACTAATAACTATCCTGAGCTCTAGCTAAGAACATGTGTGCTTTCCCTTTTGGGCATTGTAATCACCAAGCAGGGCAGCTTTATTGACTCCCTCATCCTTGTAATCACAATAGAATCAGCAGTGTACCACAGTCTTTCTAATCCTGCTAATATCACTTGAATTCTTTCATAGATTTGCTTGATTTGAAACCAGCCCCAAACAATGGAACTCATGGACGCCTAAACCATCTGTTAAGGAATAGTGTTTACACACCCCAACATCCCACAGAAACAAGCCATCCTTCTGAATGTTCTTTGCTGGGACAAAGAGCCTTCTCAGTGAGCCTTGGCTGCTCCTGCAGGACAGGGGTAAGTACTGAAGTTGTTAAAGTGGAGGCAGACAACTGTGTTGTGTTCAAAGAATGAAATTCTCTGGATTCTCCTATGTTTATCCACCAGCTGAGCAGTTCCCTACTGTTGGTTTCAAAATCAAATCTTGCCTATGGTTAGTGGGTACTAGCCTTTATTTGTATATCCATTTTTGCAGTCTGCTTATGTGAAGTCATACTCAGCTCTGCAAAGCCTGGAAGATGCCATAGAAGCAAGCTTTGATGGGGAAAGCATTCAGTTCTTGCTTGCTTTACTGAATTATGCTGAAATTTACCTTTTGTGAATGTTGTGTGTTTGGGATGTGGTTTTCAATACTGTAGATTTGCCTTTGGCAAAACCAGTTTGTTTCTGCAAATTCTCCATAGGCCCTCGCCAGTAGGTGTCACAGTTCTGTACTGTGCAAGGCAGATGTTACACTCGTGTAGTAATGGCTCATAATATGCTTTGTAGGATACTTAGTAGAATCTCACTGTTTTTGCTTTATAATTATAGGGCTTGCCAGTAAGGGATTTTCACCAGCGTTTAAATCTCTCTGAAACAGAAGGTAAGAACTTCAGCTATTAATATAAAATGTAAAAAAAGCTAGGAAAATATGAAGTGTTTATTGAATTTCTGAGCAACTCTCAGGTACTTTTAAATATTTGCTAGGACTTGCTATAGTTCTGAGGCTTCCAAATATCATTCTACTGAACCTTTTGCTCTTACAAATAAATGTATATCCTACTGCATGTGTCTTTACAGTGTATGTATTATCTGCCACTTCTGACTTTTCTCACACTGAAGTAATGAGCATTTCAGGGTGGGAAGCAAAAATGGTGTATGGGGAATGGGCATGTATGCACCTGAGAAGAAATTGGTGCAAATACTGACATCACAATGGCAGCATACTTTTAATGAAACAAAAGGGGTATTTTATATGGTTGAGTTGTTATGTTACTTTTCAGCTTCTAATGACATACCCTCTACTGATTCCACATAGATTCTTTCCTATATAGTTTCAAAAGAAAGTCTTTGCTCTTCATTGGATGCTGTAGTTTGCCCATAAATAGGCAATGCCTTAGGCAAGGATCTGCAAAACCCCCTATGCAGTATTGTGCATTAAATATTTGGAAATCTCTATCTCTGTATACAAACTTTATAAAGAGAGGTGGTCTGTGAGAAAGAGGGAGAAGGAAAGTTTTGACTATCACATTAATTATAAAGCAAGTCCTTGCACATCAGAAAATTCAGTCAGTCTTTCACTGTATTGTTTATTTAGATCTCCATTTCTTAGTCCTTTAAATGTCACTTTTGCATATGACTTTGTGGTTTCTACTAAAATAGTCCCCTCACAAATTTCAAAACACCACAGTTGGTTTCTGTTCTATCTATTACTTAAAAGCAGCTCCCACATTATATTTAAATTGAAAACAATGTCAACAAAGAGTCTAACTTTGCGACTTAGATCCATCTCCTGTTTTAAATGGCAAACTGTTTTGTTTTAAATATAAGCTGAATTTCTACAGTGTAAGTTTAAATGATTACTTTATACTTGCTTTGTCATTTATTTTCTTAGCATAGAAACTCTTCCTTTGATACAAGAATGACAATCTTTGGTTACTGTGACTTCTCTGTTTGAAAATTGGAAATTGAGGCAACCATATTGAGGGTGTATAGAAGCAGAAGATGCTTAATAACCATTGTTGACTGAAGTATAACAAGCACTATTTCTGCCACAGTTAGAAAGATAGAGGAGCTTACTTTGCCCTATGGACGGCCCAGAGTTCTGCAAAAGAGCCATAATTACTGTCTTCTTTACCATTACCGCTATGTGAGTGGGTACAGCAAGGACTACAGGATGTCTCTGTGGAGTGCATACTCTGTTAACAAAGATGTAAGTTATTCCTGAATGCTTCTTAGATCTCATGATACTGTCTGCCAGGGAACTAAATACAACCATATGTGATAAAAAGAGGAATTGTGTATGAACTTTTCTTTACCGTCATATGTTAGTAAGGACTGGCCTTGACTATTTAGTGCTTCTTGGAGTGAGATGCAGTATTGCCTTCAGAGGAAGCAATGAGGAGCCCATTGCTATTGATAGAGAAGCCCTGTGAGTCTGCACTGGCTTACTGATTGGTAGTGTAGGTCTGTCATAGCAGTCTGCCAGTGCTGTTCTTAAAGTCTGGTCTCAACACCAGTTTCATGGTCCTAAAGAAGTGTTTTAATGTGGCAGGACCCTTTGCTTGATGCCAAATATATCGAGGTTAGTGACATGAAGCAACCAGTTAATCTGAACAAATGGCCTAGTGGAGAGAGATGGTAACACATCTTGTTGCCTCTGCTAGCCTGAATGGACAAGTACATTTACGGTGTATCAGGTTATTTTTTATGGGCACCTCTAGAGTCTCATTTGGAAGATGATGTTCTCAACTTGAGTAAAATGCTGCAGTTCACTTTATTTCTAAAATATACAAAATAGATGGGAAGGCTCATTTCCACTGATAAAAGAGGAACATTTCATGCATTTTAGTTATGAGCCTTCACATCATTAAAGGCAGTCCCCCACTCTGAAGAGAATTATTGTATGTCAGCTATCTGTTTTACTGATGATACTTTCTTCTTGTCAATAGGACAAATGGGTTTCTGATACCGAAAATACCTCCAGCTGTTTACACAAGGATGTTCGTATTTCTATTAATCATAACCAGACATGTTTGTTTTACAACAATCATCCTCGCCTAACTTATGGATTCCTTTCTCCTCCAAGTAAGTATGTTGCCTTCATTGTACTGCATATCTGATTTAAATGATTGTAATGTAGTAGGTATAGTCCATTATAGATGTTCCTGGTAACTAATCAGAGTATAAAGCAGTAGTTCCTGAATTGTTGCTGTTCAGCATATGTGAAAGAAAAACATTTTAGGCACTTCAGCAGTTGGTGGATTGTCCAAGGTCACTTGATACTTTCCAAAAGCTTTGGAATTTACCAGGTTTCTAAAGTGGCATCTCATAGAAGAAATTGGAAAGAGCATCTAAACCTTGAGTCAAGTCTGGCAAGCTAGTAAATTGCAAATTCACTTTGTGTGAGGAGTATTACTTTGAAACACCCAAAACATGTTTGGATGGAAACATCCAAAGTAAAATTTAGGGATGTTTCACTTTGTAAAAAACCTGCCTTGATAAGTTTATTTTCTGTTTGAAATATACTGTTATGTGCCATATGTGGTCTTTAGTAAAGCAATTCAGCATTGATCTGAAGAACATAGCTCTGATTCTCAAACATGTTACAAGACACCTGTTTGTTAGTGGTTATATTGTTTGTGAATTGTTGCTGAGCTGGTTTGGAAGCATTTTACATTGACTTTACTGCATAAAGTATTGAGTAGTAGGTTATTTAAACATCCACATCAAGTGTAATTTATAAAGTTCTGTTAGAGCTCCTATTTTTATGCCTAGATTTAGCAGTCAGACCAAATTGGTCTGACACTCATGAAGTGAATTTTATACTCCCTTCTCCACAATTAAAAAGTCTGTTCTGATATTTTTAAATCTCATAAAAACTTGTCCATTGTATATCTGAAAAGAGCAGTTGCTGCTGCTGCTAAGATTATTTATTTTGGGTGGGATCCAGCATGTACTGAAGTTATCACTTAGACCCACATCACCTTTGGAAAGTGAAGTTAGGTCAGCTCCACTTCAACATTTACACCATTAATGTTTACACTTCAACTTTTTACACCAGTCTTTCAAAGCATGAAAATGCAAGCTTAAAGTAACAAATCCAAGTAACTAATTGCTTTTTTTTTTGGTTTAGATTTCATGATAGATGGAAAGAAACATCAGTATGATGCTTTGCTTACTAGCAACATTGTGCCGATGTATCCCGCATTTAAAGGTATTTCTTTGTATGCATATTTTGTACGCACAGTTGAATATTGGAAAGACTGCTGTTTTTTGGGGGTTTTGGTGGTTTTTTTTGCTTGTTTCCAAACCATGCAAATGATTCCCGCTTCAGCTGTCTCTGTAAAATCAGATCTTCCTCAACTGTGGGCTTCTTACTTCAATGAAAAGTTCCCAGAAGTAGGATTATCAGTCTTGTGAAAAAGGCCCACCTTTGTGAGCTTATGATTCCTAATCAACTGGCTCGTTACATGGGAATGTCTGATGTCTGTCTTTGCATTTTCCTGCCTACCTAAATGGGATTTTATACTGAATATCTTCTGGAGAACCCCAATACCATATATAATTACATGAATGAAATTAATTTCCAATTCTGGGATGTCTTCTAAACTCAGATGAGCTTCCAGGCAAGAATCTAGGGCCTCAGTAACTAATGAAACAGGAAAACAATAATGTCTCAGAAAAAATATAAAGACCTGGCTTTCTTGGGTAAGGGGGATTAAGCATAGAGTAGAAGTCGACTCTTCACTGTAATTAAAAATATCATATTGGGACTTCGCAGATCATAGGTGTGGGTGACAAAGCTATCCAGGCCAATTTGGTAGCGTGGCAAAACACAGGTTGCCTTCCCTCTGCTAGCTTCTCTGCAATTTTCTTTCCAATGACAGAAACCCAAGGGCACAAGGGAGCAGCATCACTATGCCTCAGTCAGATTTGTGGTTAGGGTGGCTGTGAAACCACAATGCCAGGAGATACTGCAGTGCATGCTGCTGCTCAGTTAGATGCAACCTTTAAAATCTATAAACAGCTGTATAACTAATTATTTTCGTAGCTTATCATGTCTGTTTATACTCCTGAAAAATCTGCACAGCTGTATTAACAGATTCTACCTTGGATATGTGTTTCCCACTTCCATTACTGTGTTTCAGTGTTATGGAACTACTTTCATCAATACCTGCTACCTGAATATGCTGCAGCCAGGAATGGTATCAATGTAGTCAGTGGTCCTGTGTTTGATTATGACTCTGATGGGCTCTATGATACTCCAGAAAAGGTGAAAAGGTGGGAACCTTTCCACATTCTAATGCTTTGTTTCTTTTTCCTATTAGTGGTCAAAAAGCAATTATGATATTTGTTATCAGGGAAAGCATCTTGTGGAGATGGGCCCTTGGCAGGTTATATCAGTTCAGAGGGACAGTCAAAAAGCCCTAAGCAGGTACGGAAGTATAAAGCTAAGAAATAAGCTGCAAGCACATAGAGAAAATGCACCCTCAAAATGTGTCATCCTAAACTCTGAAAGTGAAGTGTAAGAGCAGCTGTTGCATGTGAAAGAATGTCTGCTAGCCTGAAATCTTATGATACTGACTCGAGGAGCAGACAAGGCAGGGGCTTATCCCTGGTGGCATGGTTGGCACTTCCTGACCTGGTGGTGTTCCACTACAAAGCTGTGAATGAAATAAACTAGGTAGCAAAATCGGTTCAAGCCAGCAGGCAGGTGAATTTCTGGACTCTGGCTGAACTCTCCATATACTGTAGATTCTTAAGGCATTTTTATGATAAATCAGTTTGTTATACCTCATCAAACCTGTTACTCAGATCAGCCTACGAGCCAAACTGAATTTGCAAAATAGTAATCTGGAATTTTCCCTCCTAAGGCCTAAGCTTTCTTTGGGCTAAAAAAGTAGATTGCTGAAACTGATATGGCAGAATATAGCTGATTTGCTGTCATTGTTCTTTGTGCAAGTATGGTTTGATGGATTTTACAGATCAGACTTTTGTGTTTCAGACATCCCGGTAATTCAGAAGTTCCAGTTCCAACTCACTTCTTCATTGTGCTGACTAGTTGTAAAAATACTTCTGAAACTCCTCTGGACTGTGAAGGGTCTCTAGATGTTTTGTCTTTCATTGTACCTCACAGAGAAGACAACAGTGAAAGCTGTGCAGTAAGTAGTCTATTCAGTCCCCACATACATCTGAAGTCAGGCTTGAACTTGTTTTACTTGGAAATTAGCTAGCAAGACTGTAAAAATATGGCAGTCTATCATGATCATCTTGAGAGAGAAAACAATAGTTCTGTAAACAGAACTATGTTAAAGCCTGTATATATATTCAGATGTGAAAAGAGGTGTTCCCTGTTTAAAGAGCAAAACTTAGTGCTATCAGGATAGAGTCAAAGTATTTTGAGACCATTAGTGTGATACATGCACAGACTTCTGCACCACAAATATCCAGACAACAGCTGAGAAGGATGAAGAGCTTCTGGGAGAAAATGAGTCATCCACAAAGGTCAGTGCTAGGCCAAATGTGTACTCAAAGGGAGAAGACAGATGTTCCTGAAGAACATCGGTTGCTTCTAGTTGAGGGACTTGGAAATTGTGATTGGAATGCACATAGCTATGCTCCACATAAGCCAGAACAGAGCATGGAAAGTGTGTCGACCTATCCTATAGCAAAGTATGACATGACTTGCTGCCCAAGTCAGACTCAGAAATAGTTTTATCATAGGTGTTGGATAGATGCTGGACATCACCTGCTATTCCACATTATTGCCATCTTCTGGTGCAGCAACACAATCTATATAATTGAAGAAGTAACAACAAGTATTAAATTCTTGGCTAGCTTTAGCTATTTGTAAGTCAGTGTTCTCTATTTGTTAGATGCTTGCCAACAGTGACTGCTTTCTGTCTCTATGAAATGTCAGAATGTCTTCTGCTAACTTATTAAATATATGTAACAAAAAAGATGGGTTACAACCTCTTTTTTCCCTCCTCTGTCCCAATAGGATGGCAAATCTGAGTCCATGTGGGTTGAAGAGAGAATGAAGTTTCATACAGCCCGGGTCAGAGATATAGAATTGCTTACTGGACTCAGCTTCTATCAAGACAAAAAACAGCCAGTAGCTGAGATTTTACAGTTAAAAACATATTTACCAGCTTTTGAAAGGGTCTGATTTTTTTTTTTTCCCTATGGAATGTTGGTACCCATTTCACAACTGATATGTAAATAGACTGGTTTTAATTAATGAAAACATGTTTGTTTTTTTTTTTTTAATAAGTTGGAACATTAACTTTTGACNAGCTGAGATTTTACAGTTAAAAACATATTTACCAGCTTTTGAAAGGGTCTGATTTTTTTTTTTTTCCCTATGGAATGTTGGTACCCATTTCACAACTGATATGTAAATAGACTGGTTTTAATTAATGAAAACATGTTTGTTTTTTTTTTTTTTAATAAGCTGGAACATTTATTGAACTTTTGACCAAAATGCCAGTAGGGAGGAGAGTGGGTGCCGTATTTCTATCTCAGGGACTCCTGATGGACTATGTGTGAAACACAGGATGGCAGCTCCTGTCATTCCCACTTGAATGTGGTAGAACCATGCCCATTATTAAATGTTAACAGCCTTTGATAATCATACTCTGAGACACGAACAAAAATGTTATCTTTTATATGCACTGGAGAGGGAAAAGTTTATAAAGCATGAATTATGATCAGTATTCTACTTTCAAATATAAGTACTTAACAAACACAGTTCTGGGAAATAACTGCATTCTTGGTAACCATTGAAATACAAGGAGTGAGCACCTCTCACTCCAATTTTCCTTGAAGCATGAATTATATCCTGAGCTTTGGTTCTTATAAAATAATGGTTTGATAAACTATGCTAAGTTAGTAGGACTGGTAACTGAAACTCCAGCACAGGAAAGATGCCTGGCTAAAGTTTGTTAGCTGGGAAGCCTTGGTATGTTGCCGCCCCCTGGTGTCTCCGACACCTAAGGAGAATTTGATGCACAGTTTGCATGTTGTAAGTGCATCCTCAGAATAGGAAGGAATTGGGTGCATCAAGTCAGCTGCAAATCACAAGAAATTAATCCAGGAATATCTCTGAGCTCCCAGAAACAATTATAACGATTATGTGATAGTGACAGGACAAGAACTAATGGGTTCAAACTTAAACAGGAGAGGTTTAGATTGGATATGAGGAAGAAATTCTTTCCTGTTAGGGTGGTGAGGCACTGGAATGGGTTGCCCAAGGAAGTGTGCTCCATCNCAAGAAATTAATCCAGGAATATCTCTGAGCTCCCAGAAACAATTATAACGATTATGTGATAGTGACAGGACAAGAACTAATGGGTTCAAACTTAAACAGGAGAGGTTTAGATTGGATATGAGGAAGAAATTCTTTCCTGTTAGGGTGGTGAGGCACTGGAATGGGTTGCCCAAGGAAGTTGTGAGTGCTCCATCCCTGGCAGTATTTAAGGTCAGGTTGGATGAAGCATTGGGTGACATGGTTTAGTGTGAGGTGTCCCTGCTTATGGGAGGGGGGTTGGAACTAGATGATCTTAAGGTTCTTTCCAACCCTAACTATTCTGTGATTCTAAACTTCAATTTGATGCAAAGATTTTGCTTTCTTGAAGCAAAGATGTCTTTTTTAGTTTGGTAAATAATTTTGTCAGCTGCAGTTCTGAAAACCGATTTTTGTCAAGAAAAGATAATTTTTGCCCTGAGATTGTTTCCTTATTTAGACTGCTAAGATTGTCATCTGTAATGGCACATCTCATCACTGCAGTAAATGCCTACAGGCCGTTCACTTAATCTGTTGGTGACAAATGACCAGATCACAGTTGCATTTGTAGCTGTCTTTAGTGCACTGTCATTCAAATTACAATTCACATAAGTTACCCATCTTGAATGCAGACATGGTCAGATGTAAATTCTGAAGAAGCATGTAATGAGCTTTCTTGGAAGCTTTCAGATTACACAATCAGCTGCTACAGGCACTCAGGAGTGTAGGAACTCCCTCCTTTTCCAGTACACATGCAATCACTTTCGTAATTCTCCCACTCTCTCTAAAGCTGATGAGCCAAAATTGGCTCTGTTATACATAAAGTTTGGTATAGTCAATTACACATTTATGCTCTTATTTAAAGAGAAGAAAATACATCACGCACAAGTATGTTAGAAGAATGAAGAGCCTGTGACTGAGCAGAGAGATATTTTGCATTACAGCTTGGTCAGGGGATGTAGAAGGCTGGATTCGAAGCCTGTTGGAAGTCAATAGAAGCTTTTCCATTAACTTCAGTTTGAGTGGGCTGAAATACTGGGACCATTTTTTTCTTTTAACCAAATGTATTTTCTTCATCTTCTGTTACAAGCTTGATATTTTTTTTTTCCCTGAAGTAGTTTCACTGTGTGAAATTCAAATGTGTTTGTAGCAACCTCACATTATGATATGACTGTGACAGCATTATTCAGTGTAACTGCTTTGTAACATTGCCTGTGACCAATAAAGCCATCAGAAGTAGTATGTTGTTCATGACTCTTTCTGTACCAAATGCTACTGGCTAGCTGAAACAGTGGTGCAGATATACAGCACTACTTTGCATTATTTTGGAGGTGTGGTGAGGGAGTTGCTTCAATACCTGCTCTTTTTGTTGAAAATAAATTCTCCTCCAACTGGAATATTGAGGTTATTATTGGAAGCCTTCATTATCAGAAGGGGAAGGTAGGAAGAAAGATGGTGAAGATGTTCTTAAATTCTTTTTAGAACTGGCAGTGTCTCCTGAATGCAAATAACAATGTTATCATCTTCAGAAAGGGAAGCATTTCCAGTTAAGAGGCAGGCTAGCTTAGCTCTTGAGTAAAGATGGAACAGGATAGGCTTCAAGCAGGTGATTGTTGGTTTGACGTAGGGAGGATTTTGGAAGGCAGAGTAGCTGTGAAACCTGCTGTGGCCATCAAGAGAGGGTACTGGCTGAGGGGGTTTTGGCATATGGCTTTGCCAGAAATTGACAAGTCAACTTAACAAGGAAGAGAGCTATCCTGATTTAAACTTAGTGCAAATAGTTCTGCTTCTTTTATTTCTTCATCTCTGCTTTTTTGGAAACATCTGTAGTAGTGGTGGCAGAGCACTGTGAATAATTGCTGGTGCTAGTCATGGTGTTGAGTGCCTGCCCCAGGATGGCAGATACTGAATTGTAGTTTTGAAGCCCATTGGGCCCCAAGGAGCATGCTGTGGCCACCGTCAAACTCGTAATTCTGCAAAATTTACAGCTTTGTCTATCTGGATGTAAAATATTTTGTTTCAGCTGAGGTATCAGAGCTCCAGTGAGTGTTCTTAGCAGATGAAGCTGGAAGGTGTCAGAGCAACATTGTCATGATGTGACTGTCAGCATTATTCAATGTAACTGCTGCTTAATTTCAGCTACTGCATAGTCTGGCCTTCTTTCAGGTAAGAAAAGATAATGGAGGTCATCAATCTGGATGTGCCTACCAGTGTCATGTGCCACCAGGCCTTCCCAGGGGATACTGTAAGCTGTAGTTGGTGCCCAACTATTACGGTGAAGGTGCTGACCAGTTTTCATGTCCTAAAGCAATAATATTTGCTTCGGACAAGGAAAGGATAACTGAGGAAGGGAGTGGTAGGACCTTCACAGACATTGAAGATTGTTTCAGGGTCAACAGAGTGAATCATGGAATGCCAGGTTGGGAGGGACTTCAAGGATTGTCTGGTCCATCCTTTCTGGGCATGACCTAGACTAGATGTCTCAGCATCCTGTCCAGCTGAATCTTACAAGTGTCTAGTCTAGTGCTGGGGAATCCAACACTTCCCTGGGGAGATTTTTCCGGTGGTGGATTGCTCTGATTGTGAAAAATACTCCTCTTGTGTCTGGTTGGAATCTTCTAGGAGTAATGTGTGCCCATCACCCCTTGTCTTGTCCATGTGTCTGCTTATAAAATGGGAGTTGCATTCTTTTCTGTAGCCATCCTTTAATTACTAGCTTTGCTGCTGAAAAAAATGCATGTGGAGTTATGCCTTCAGAGGTATTCAGGTGGCACAGATTTATACTGCTGGCTGCTCCCATCAGTAGCAGCAAGGTAATTAATTAATTTGCCTAATGTGTTACAGGCTTCTTGCTCTTATTTACCTCAGGATTCACTTGTCTTTTAAGAAAATGAAGCAATACCTAACTGACTGTATTTGAGATGGTCCTGTTCTGGTAAATTCTCTTTTCAATGTATCCAGCATCCACTAAACCACTGTGTCCAGCATAGTGCACAATAGCTGTCAGCTCATGGCACCTCCCAGAGGCTGCCCTGTCTCATCTGGTGAGTGGGTGGCCTGAGCTTCTTGCTTTCCTTAGACTGAGGAGGCTCAAAGTACAAAATTATCCCCTTAAATACAAGGTTATAAACTGGACTTGGCAAGCTGGGAGGAGCTACCCCTCTGTTTCATGGGAAGGCACTGACTTTTTCAGGAAAATGAGATTCATGGGGATCAGAAGGCAAAAAGGAATGTAAGAGAAAGCCTAAATCTGTGACTCTGTGGTTAGGGCAGTCAGCTGGGAGGAAGGATGTCATTTCTGTTGGTGAGGTGGCACCTGTGCCAGGACGAGTTGCTGATTGTACCACTCTGGGGTGGATGCTCAGGGGTGACAGCACTGTAAGGGACATCTCCTGCTGCATGGTCACAGGACAGCTGCTCTAACAGTTTGTGCCCACAGCAGCACCATTACTGACATCCGGAAACTATCCCAGGGCTCTTTTACTGTTGTACAAACTGTTTCTGCCCCTCTGAGGAGTTCAGGGACAACATCTGTGTGAGCCCAGAACTTGCTAAAGCAGAAGTTTCCAAATATTTTTGTTTGGGTACCACCATTGCTAGTGGTAGCAGCAGCATCTGCTTACCCTCATACACCTGGCAGCAATGTCTGGGAGGTGCTGGGGCACCAAACTGAGGTGGCTTGTGTACCATGAGCAGTATGTCTACTGTAATTTGGGAACCTCTGTATTACAGGAAACCAGTCCAGGTTTGGCATCCTGTGACTCAGACTCCCTTGGAAAGGAGTCCAGTGCCTCACTGAACCTCTGTGAGTCACCACACAGGGCTTGAGACTCAGGAAAGGCTGCTATGGAGACCACGGACAAACTTGCAATAATTATGGAAGCCTGGCAACAGATTTTAGAAGATGCCATTGCAAATTACCAAATTCCTACTCAGCCACAACATGTGTTAAATGAGTGTTGCCCTTTATTGCAGGTTTGGTCCTTTCTATTTTTAGTTTCTCTGCTGAAATAAACCAAATTCAGTGTGATGGAAAAATCTGGAGTTGCCCCAAATTTCACCCGATGAGAAGAAAATTGAAGCACCCTTTGGTCATGTCCATAAAGCACATATGCAAGGCTAAAAGTTGGTCTAGGTGGCATAAGACTACATTCATGGCACTGGCAAAGCTGTTTTTCAGCACCAGTATCTGGGGCTTGAAAAAGGATTTGTTTCTGTCTCTTTGTATCTCTCTGTGCTAGAGGCCTTACCTTTGCCATCTGCATCTGTACCAGAGCTTTGAATTTCTGGGTGGTACAAAGGAGCTGCTTGAGGATGATGGATTCACTTTAAAAACTCATGCCTGCTGACTGCATAAGATGGCACAGTCCACTACAGAATTTCAATTATAGTCTTTGTTATAGTGCTGTAACTAGGTTTTAAACTTTACCTGGCCTCTTTACACTGGAGAATGTGTACACTGGGTTCTGCTGTTCAAGGTAAATTATTTAGGGAGGTGTAAAGCTTGATAATCACTTATGAACGCATTTAACTTTGAACAAATTGTGAATGTAGCTACATTTGCTGGTGATATTTGGCCCTCTTCTGGTCTGATGTGAGATAACAGGGAAAAGATCTGTTTTGCTCATTGTACACTTTCTATGTAGATATGGGCCTGTGGCAGTAGAAATCCAGGCAAGTCACTTGGAGATGAAACAGCTTTCCTAGGCTTCTAATGAAGTATTTCACATTCTTGCAATTAACAAACGTTCCTGCTACAATTTTTAGGGAAAAGAGTGCTGGGAAGACTATACTGTTGATTGCAGAAAAAAATTTGCAGGAGAAAGTTATGCTATGATTATGGGAGTTATGCTAACTCCCACTGCTAGCTTCAACAGAGTAGAAATGAAGTGTGACTCTGTATTAACCTCTTCATAACTGCAGGGAATAATTGTTCTTAGGATACCTCACAGAAATTAGATGTCATCTTGGAGCTTACATAACACAAACTAAGTTGTCCGTATCTTTCTGCCAAAAAAAAAAAAAAAA
>NDXB01003582.1:5284-38621 GCA_002631895.1 Agapornis roseicollis | reverse complement strand
GTACGAGAAGAAAACAAAAAAAAAAAAAAGGAGGGGGGGGAGGGGGGGGGGAAACAAGAACAGCAAAAGCATGACCCCAGACCTCTTTTCCCTTATACTGCAAGATCAGAACACATTGCTGCCAAAATAGCCTGATTCACATGGAGAGGTGGGGTGGTGTTATGACAATGAGCAGTCATGATGACTTCAGAGGAAAGTTAGCTAATGGATTGGATTGTAAAGACTGTATTTTGATTAAGACAAGAAGTTTGGCTGCAGATCTCATATTCCAGAGAACAGGACTTGGACTGGCATGCTGTTCATATGGAGAAGAGTTTTCATTTGATAGAACATCTCTCAGTCTGTGTGGAGGGCAAAACAAGCAAACTTGGGGAGATCAGAAAACACCCAGAGAAAGAAAATTGTTAGAAATACCCAGTAGCTGGCTTCAAGTCTTTATCAGGAGTTAGAATGACTTGCACACTCCATTTGTCATCTGAGGGCATAGATAGCTTTAGCTCTGGGAAAACAGTTGGTGGCAGCAGTTCAGATTCAGCAGCTGATGAAATTTGCATTCATGTAGCTCCTTGACATGTAGCTCCTTGAATGCAGAAAGTGTGGAGATTCCTGCAACATCTGGGATGAATCCTGTGCAATGACAATTTGCAAAGCATCATCCATGCCAAACTAAAACTTACGGAAGATGGACATTTTTTGGCATCAAAGACATAATGGTGAACCCAAAGTATCACAAGAAAAAAACCTAAAGTAAAAGCCATGTGGAGCTTAATGCCAGAGTTCACAAAAGCACGGAGCTGTAGATATTTCAACAAGAGTGCAGCTATTCTGTTATTGAAAGGGCATCAGGAGAGGGGCAGTGCTTTGGGAACTGGAGGGAACAGATCCTTTAGTTGAGAACAGTCATATGGCTTTTTGAAACAGAAAAAGAAATTAGCCTGGTTTTGCTGAAAAGACTTGGATAAATACATAAAAAGGAAATATTTCCCCCTGTTAATAAAAAGGTAAATTCTGAGGAGTTGGTAGATGGCAAACATCTTCCAAAAGCCACATGTTTAAAAACAAAATGTACATTGATTTTAGGCCTCTCTTTAGAAGATGGTTTTCTTAAAGAAGTAATATATAGCATATTTTGATGGTATAAGAGGTGACAATTTATGTTTATAGTTTTGATGGAGTGTGTGGATGTTAAGAATTTCAAAGCCGTTCTGAAAATAGCCAGAACAGCAGTGCTAAGGCTGAATCACAACACAAAATACTTATATGGGGAGCACAGTGATTGGGAGACATTTACCTAAGTATGTCTTAGACCTAGATCATTACTACTACTGAATAAAGGTGGTGTTCAAAAAGTTGTAAAAACCTTGCTTATTTGTGAAAGAAGTGTAGGAACCTAACCAACATTCCGCATTTTATACCACTATTTTGAGCCTCAGTAATGTATCTGTCCATGTACCAGACCCTGCTCTGCCATTCAGCTGGGGGACCAGCTGCAGTAGAGAGGATCTGGAGGATGAGGAACAGCAGCCCTCTTGCTCATTTGTATGACCAAACCAATTACACAGAAATGGGTCTCAAGTGAGGAGCTGGTTCTTACAGTAGGTTTGGGTTAGATTCAGAGCATCAGACTCAAAGTCCTATTTGTCAGACCAAACCTACACAAGATGGACGCGACTCACTGTCTGTGCATGTTGAAGAAGTCGGGAGGGAAGTGAGTTTCTCTTTCAACGCTTTAACTCAAAGGCTTATTGTACCATAACTAGTCAACTGGAAAAAGAGATGTAATTACATAAGATAATTTAATGGATTCCTAAGAGATTCCTGACACCTACATGTGAATTTGTACCCACCTAAGGAGGAGAAGAAAGCTCTGCTCATCCTAAAACTTGAACCTTGGAGGGTAGATTTTTTTTCAAGAGGCATGCAAGATGAAAACAAGACATTTAAAATATACTCTTATTATTGCCCCTAATAAACAAACATTTTTCTTTTTTGGATGATTTTTCCAAGTACTTGTTGGTAGCAATTGTGATATATTGCGACATATTATCATGATCTGTTCCTTCAGGATGGGTGCCATTGGGAAGTCAGATGCTGCTGGGGGACGGTCTGCAATGGGCTCCTGTTCTGCTGCTTGCTGCCCATTCAAAGCATGGCAACAGCCCAAAGCGGGAGAGGAAGGGGATCAGTGAGACTTCATCCTGTGACTTGCAGCTCATTCCAGAGGAGTCTCAACTGCATGCATGGGTGTTTTGTTTTCTGTATCTTTAATATAGGTAACAATGGCGTGCAAAATATGTAAGCATATGTTTAAGTAATGCATGGTGCTCAGGCAGACCTGTGTAGCTATTATTTTAATACTTTCTGAGAAAATAGGAAATATTCCCTATATTCCAAACAATATGCTCAGCTCACACCATCCTTCTTCACAAAATGTCATGAATTCTTTCAAGTGAGAAACTAAATACCTACCTCCAAAACGAGCATAATGACTTTCTTTATTTACACAGAGGGGAAGTTTTTGTACCTGGAGTACAAGGCTGCTGCTGTTGCTGCAGAGGAGCCGCACGGTGTCAGTGTGATGCAGAGAAAGAGCGTCATCATCATCGCTGGGACCCGGCGCTCGGTTTGGCAGCCCTCTGCGGCAGAGCCCGGTGCCAGCTGGGACCCGACACGGCCTATGTAATACCCAGCACAGGATGTATTTGCTGTTTCAGGAGTTGCTAGCCTGATACTTGTTAAGGTGGTGTATTAGGTGCTATCTAGGTTTATTACTAGACTACATTGCCATACTTCCTACACCATTGGTCAAGAGCATCATGTAACTTAAATTATACGCTCCAAAATTGCCTCATCAAAAAGGCAGTTTTTACCTAAATGCACTCATGAAATAAAATGACAGACTGACTTTTCCTTCCTCCTTGTTTTGGAGAAGCAGATAGACAAAATACAGGTGCCAGTGGACAGTTCTTTACTTTCTGACTAAAGGACAGGCTGTTTCCTTCCACCCCACAAGTTGCCCTGGTGTGAATATGCAGAGTACACACGCACACACAAAAGACTGGTTTAGTGAAGTCTAATAAATATCTTTGAAACATCTTAATCGAAACTGTTAACTATTTGGAACAAGAACATGCTGCCTCTCACAAGCAGCAGTCACTGTACAGCACAATGAGATTTTATAAGCCAGCATTATGTTTGCTTGTTTGGCTCTGATTTTAGTTGAGAGGGGCATTGTATATGTCTCTGTGGTTGCTAGCAAATATACACAGTTTCTAAATTGTTTTGTGATAAGGGCTGTGGAGAATGCCATTCAAGAGCCAAAGAAAACATTACATAAATAGCCTCTAATCTGCTGTATGAAATTAAAGCACACTTAAGGATAGAAGAGTCTTATTTGATTTCTGCATGTAAAAAGTCTGTTAGTTCTTCATTCAGAAAGCAAGTTTTTATCCAGAGGGTCCTTGCACTCTACAGGCTGGCTGTAATTCCAACCTTTGCCATGCTCATTATATACTTTCAGAAGTCAGAAAAGCCAGAACTCAAAATTCTATGTTGACAAGCTCTAAAAGTCAGGTACTGTGGCTGTTAAGGAAAGGCAGGTAACATTGCCAATGCTTCTCTAACAGCATTTCATTGGGTATCTAATCAAATAACTGTAAAACAAAATGACACTTCCACAGTGCTACCCATTAGTGCTACAGAATATAAGGATGAGCAGCAGCACTAGGCCTATAATGCAGCAAACAAAGCCAAATGTTGCCTTTCCTTGTAATGCTGGTTCCTGGTGGCCTCTTGTCAGCATAAGCCATGCTGAGATCCATTTGGGATCACTGGCAGGAGCATGTTCTGATCTATGTAGTGCTTTCTAAAGTGGCTACTTATTGGCTATGGACCTGTAGCTGGAAGAAAAGAAACATTTCATTTCTATGACATAAAAATCTTTGGAGTTGCCGAAATAAAACTTCAGTTGAGCATATTCCCTCAGGTGGGCAACTACAGCTATAATGCTGATGGGAAAACCCATTGAGAGGCACTCAGGGCAGTTCCTGAGGCAAGATGAGCTGGCCTTCTTCATTAACTCTGACCATGTTAGATTTCAGAAGCGTGGTCAGCATACTGAGACTTTTTGACCTCTGAACAAACCTACAATTGTACATGTATATGTAGAATATGTATACAATAAGAACAATACGTATAAATGGAAAAGGCTAAATTAGGATAGCAGAAATTAGAAATTTGTGAAAATTAAGTTTTACTCAACAAGAGCATGTGCTTTTATTACCTGTGTGCTTTTTACTTTTGCATTACAGGATGCAGTTGTCCTCAACTAATCTGTTTTTTCTCAAATACCCATTTCTCTCTTGCTCTGGATTCACAGTTAAGAAGGTGCAAATTTTGCACAGTATTATCTTTCTGTCTTGCTCTTGTTGGCTATGATGCTGAACACCGGAGTTGTTCATCTGTTTAGCTGTCTGTTTTGTGTTGTTTTACCAATCCTCTGTCCTGGTTTTAGCTGGAACAGAGTTCTTTTTCTTTCCAGAAAAATTCCATCATAAACCACAACACTCTCCTCCTGCCAGGGTCTCCACCTGGGGCTGGAGCTGCGTGATAGCAGGGTGCTGTTAGGGATGTCAACTGGACCATACCCATTCTTGGACCAGCAAATGGCTCTGTGCATGTGATGAATCTGAGAATTAGGACAAAGTGAGACCCTTTAGAGCATGGTGTTGTGCCAAATTACAAAGTCCACAATGAGATGATCTCTCATCAGAAGACATCAAATGTCTTCTGTGGTTAAGAATAGACTTTTTAGTTGTACAATTTAAGAAATATGTAATAAAGAAAGCATAATTAACACCATACTGTATCAGAGTGTATAAGATAATACCTAATACCTTCCCAGATGTTATACTGGCTAAAGCCTGAACAGTATTTCAGGTCTGTTTTGTATCCTTGTCTATCACATTTACCATTTACACTGGCTTATCACTTCCTTAGTAGGTTGTACTTTTAGCTGTTCACAGAATACTTTATTGTGCAGTTTGTGCTCCTGCAACTGCTTATTGCCCAGCAAATGCCACAGGAGTCAGGCCGTGTCCTCTTGGAGCCCTCCCAGGCACACAGCCCTGTGCAGTTCCCCTAATGTTGTATAGCCTCAGGACTTGGGGTCACAGGTGGTCTAAACCAGTGTGACTGCAGTTATGTCAATTAGCTAGGCTGACCCAAGTCCTGAAAACTGGCTGGTTCTTAGCATTTAGGGCAGAAGCAGGAAATATATTTCATAGCTGCTGAAAGCTGCTAAATACTTGCTTTAAATAGGACTAATTAAAAAAAAAAAAAACAAACCCAAACATTTCTTTGGATTGTGCATTTCTTTCAGTGGCCCAATTAATGGGGCTGAGTAATGAATGGAGGCACCACTGGATTGCTTTTACACTGTGGTACTGTGTTAGCAACCTTTTGGTCCTGCTCAGGAGGCTGCAAAATGCTTTGTTCCTCACAGCATAAACACTATTATACTACCATTAGGGTTGGATTTACTTACTATTAAGCAAATGTAAATACTCCTGCATTTGGCACTGCCCCAATAACAGACAGGAGCTGAGGAATACTGCCACAACATGCAGCCAGAGGCTTCTGGGGGAACTTTTCTGAATCTTCCTAAATTCACTACTCTGGGGGGCTGGGCTCGGACTAGCACTGAGATGAGTTGAAATGGCCTGAGCTAGAGTTGATGACTGCAAGCAGTCATTCTCTGCAGGAGCAATGCTGGATGATGCAGTGGAGATGGGACCTTAGTCATGCTTCTAAACTGTGTTCAAATGCTAAATGTGTTGAAGGCCTTCGTACAGTTTGGGAACAGGTTCCTTGAAGAAATTCCTGGTATTTCCTGGTTCCAGGCAGGCTGAAAAACACTGTGAGAATGTGGTGGCTTTTGGTATGTCCATTTATGGGCATGAATCAAAGGAACTGCAGGGAGGAAAAAAAGTGGAAAATGAGAGGAAAAATAAGTTAACTGAGCTACTTCCTCTCTCGGATTCTTCTTGGGTTTTGGGCAAAGCCTTCCACTGGTATTTCATCCCAATTTCTTGCTAACTGCTTCCATATGTAGGCATAGCATAACATCAGTTAAAGCCACATTTAAGCCTTGTTTTTAAGGAACTTAGATTTTTGGTGGTAGGATGCAAAGTCAGAATGTTTGAATTATTATATGTTTAGGTAAGAATATTACTGTCCCCTCTTGCATTTAATGTCCTTCTCAGTGCAATGGTACGAGTACTTTCTGCAAGCACGATGTCTGAAAAAGCCATGCTACATGAAAAAAAAATACAAACGATCTAATTAAGAGCATGCTATTTCTAGTGATGTCCAAAACTCAGTTTTCTCAGCTGAGTCCCCGTCTTCATGAGACAAACAACTGGACAGTTCAAAGATGTATTTGTTCCTCTGTGGTTATGGATCATTAAAAGCGGCTCATTCTTGAACAGTTTCTTAACTAGTGTCTTTTGGATGTTTCTTAGCTCTGAGGAATCTGACAAATTTCCATCTGGAGAGCAGAGCCTATTTCATATGAAAGGGATATAATCCGTGTCTGTTGTTCACATCTGTATTGTGTTAAAAAGCTAAGCTGCAAATCCATGCAAAAGTGTTATGGTACAAAAATCTGCAATACGATGGCTTAGAGTTATTTCACAAATTATTTGATACTCTGGTCTCCAGCCACCTTGAATTCCTGTTTAATGATTAATTGAGTACCATTTATTAAGTGATTACTGACTTTACAGCGGTCCCTTACCAACTGTATCATTAGTATTGCTGAAGATCCATTTTAAGGAGCTAGTCATTTGAATTATATGAATGCTTTCATATATTAATAAAGTGCTTTAAAAGTACATTAGCAAACTGCATAATAGAATTTTCTGAGGATGCAAATATCTGAAAGCAAATTCCAAAAGAATGTATTTTGGAAGCAATGTGAACCAATGTTGTCTCCCATGTAGGTGACTTTGGACTGTCAAACCCAAGTTTTGATTCTTGAATCTATGCATCTTAGGCACAAAGAGTGAAATCAGGAAATACCTTTACAGTTGAAAGGCTCACATTTTAACCATCATTTAAGATGCCATGAATTCCACACAAGGGCTCCTTCTTCCCAGGATGCCTTTGAAAGAAAGTCTTACAAACAGTATGATGCCTATTTACACTTCTAGGAGAACCTAACAACAAAGTATTTAAATTTCTTTACCTTCAGATGTCTAACACCTGAGGAGCGGTGTAAAAGGCCTGCTTCTGTCAGAAGTATACACGTGTTCCTGGGAGAAAAAACAAGTGCTGATAATTATAATGCTGAGGTTTATGATCCTTGAAGTGATCAGCAGAGAGCAACAACTTGCTAAACTGATCTGCATATGCAACATATTTCCTTATTATAATTCACAGTAGTAAAAGCAAACCACCATTGAAACATTGTGACAGGAGGCCTCTTCTGTCCCTCTTCCCTAGCCTGTGATAATTTGTCAGATGATAGGCAAAGCAGCTGCATCACTGCATTACTAGGCAGAGGGTAGGTTGCGGTCCTGAGCTGTAGTGGGGAAGCCCTTTTGTGGGTGTCTAAATGCAGATGGCCCTTCCTAAACCAGACCACTGTCGTTGCTTTCTGGCCCTGCATCCTTGTACAATAGGCATAGCTGGTGGACAGTGCCGAGGAAGGCCACAAGCCCTGTGCAGCTTAGGTGTCTGAGATGCAGTTAATGCAGTTAATGGGTGCAGAACCTGGGTGAATCTCATGAGCCAATCATGAGGCTTAAGATGTTGATGTTATAAAGGTAAGGAATGGTCATTCATTATAATGCCTGATATAAATTTGTAAAAGAATGCAGAGCAGATCTGTTAATAAATGGTCTTGAGCAGCATCATAAACACCGTGTCTCTTAAAGGCATTAATCCCAACCTGTCAGGTATATTATGGTACCTTCTGTTCTTCTGATCCTGATAGCTTCTACAGTGATGACTATGAATGGAGTCCATGTACATCCTGACCTTGCTGGAACTAGAAATGACAGTGTTCTTGTTATTTGGGGGTGCAGCCACAGCAGTGATTGGAAAACGAGTCCTTGGGGTTGTAGGAGTGTTTGAAGTGTTTCCAGGGTGAACTGAATGGCCACATCATATTCATAACCTGAAAGAAAACCCAAACAAAAAAACCAAAATAGCAAAAAATGTTGGAGAGGCTCAGGGAGTGTAAGAGCTAAAGGCTGCCCAAAACTATTATTTAATATGGAACACAGAAAGCCACTTCCTCATGCCAGGAAAATTCCTCATATTATTTAGAGGAAGGGGAAATAATTCTATGGCCTTGTGCAAAGCCTGGTGAGGCCACTGGCAAGGCTCCCATTGACTTCCCATTAGTTTAGAGCTCTGTTGTCCATCATTAGTCAAAGCTGGTGTTACGATGATTTGCTGCTAATGTTAGCTGAAATCAATGGGATTGGAAGGCGCTTAGGAAGGATGGACATTTTTGTAAGCTAACACTCTTTCACCACCAGGAAATTCCAGATTGAACTTGTTTGGCTGAAAAGGATTCTTGTTGGAGAGTTCTTGGTTCTTTTTGATAACAAGAACTAATGTTTCTAGTGCAAAGGTTAATTTTCATTTGAAGAATTCCCTTGTCTTGATACAGGGACCGAAAAAAAGTCTGTTATTAACACATGACCTAGCACAGGACTGGAGCTTTCCTTTTAGCTTTAGGGGGTTGAGGTGAGTCACAGCTGTCCTTATACTGTTTTTTGGTTATCTGAGAAGAATGTTTGGACTGTTATCAAAATGTGTAGCTCTTACAGTACTTCTCATCTGTGGGCCTGGAAGAGTTTGAATCAATGGATGCTTTACACAGAGCTGTCATGTAAAATGAGTTGTTCCTAGTGACCAAGTAGGAAGGTAACCCACGTATTTGCCATCTGAGTTCAGTGCTCTGTCTACCATACTATACTAAGGTTTTGATTCAAGTAAAAACCATATCTAAGTTAGCCCTACTCTGCATGAACGTTAAATCACGAGATCATAAGAGGCCATTTCCAACCCGTATCATTCTGTGATTTTTATGATACAAGTCATTAGCTCTTCACTGAGAATTTTACCAGATTTTGGGCTTCTGGATTTGATTTTAGAATCAGGCACCACTTCACTGCAGATACTTTAAAAATGTTTTTCTCACATTAGTTGAAAACAAATTTTAACCAGTGGAACATGTCAATGAAATTAAGCATGTTGCATGGTGTGATACAGCAGGAGCTGAATGCTGTGTTGACCAGCTGACTCATTTTAAGCCACCACAAGTGATGTGTTTGGAACCTGCTGCTCTTTCTAATGCAACTCTGGGCTTGCCAAAGCAAGCCTGGCCCTGCCCTCCATTCAGAAGAGTAGCAAACTACAGTTGGTTCACTAGTAACACAGTAAGTAACCATAAATCATCAGCTTAGTGACAAGTGTATGTGCTTCTTGACAAAAACCCTCATGATGCATTACCTGATTTTTATCTAGTGCAAAGCCAAGCTGTTTTAGGAATAGGTAAAATAGTAGTGAAGACTAAAGGTAAATGAATACCAAGCCATTTATATAAAAAATATAAATACTTTATTTTCAACTAAAAAGGTGCAAACATGTAACTTTTGGTCACACTTCTCAACAAATAAACTGTCCAAAAAGAGCCATCGTCAAAGAAAGAAACAAATGCTCGAGTGGAAAGACTGATGGGCTACAGAAGAGCCTTTTTTCTTAAAGCCACTTGTCCAATAAAGTAGAAGTAAATGTATTTTGCCAGATGACTGCTTTGTAAAGATGGTGGCACATCAACTCTTAATCTCCATCTTGTTCTTAACTCGCCATTTGGCCCTATCTGAACAATTTCCACTAGAGTATGTATTTCATGCTTTGAATGCATTGTCAAACAAGCTTTAAATCCTACCTATCTTGTTCCAAAAAAGAAAGCTATCATTGAAATTTCAAAGCATTAAACAAAGGCACAAAACTTTAAATTAATTTAGATAACTGTACAAATATATATACACACAGTATTTACAATATTAATAAAAAGTAGCTTGTTACAGGTAAATTAACTGCCACAAGCTGTCCAGTCTAATAGACATGATTCTGATTCTTGTTGACCAAGCCATATGAATCAGAGCGTCAGAGCTGAAACATTACTGTCCTGACTAACAGAACACCTTCTACTTAGCACTTTGCTGGGTGAAAGTTTGCCTTCCAGCTGTTGCTGTTACTAAGCCAACACCAGCAAACATGCTAACAGCCTCCTTTTGAATTGCACTACTACATGAAGCACGCTGTACCACATTAAGGGAACATTTGCTTGAATCTGCTTTTCCTGCCTATTTCCCTTACACCCTTCACACCACCTCATGAACAATGTGTTCCGAAGCTGTGTCTTGCTGTGGTCCCACTGTCCATCTGCTTTACCTTCTTCATCAAACCGCCATTTGGGGTCAGTAGAAAAATTGTCTTAAGTCACATGGAGCAGTTTGTTGAAATTAAAAAAAAAAAAAAAGAACTGATTTAAATACCTTGTGCTACTGAATCATGTTTACAAATTGAGATGCAGATCAGTTCAAGTCGGGAATTTAGTGAGTGTCTCCTTCTGGCTTTATGCCATGTCTCCGTACATCTTCCTGTAGTACAGAGACTCAAAGATATCATTGTCTCCGGGGCAGTTGTAGTGGCATGCGCAGGTCTTGATGAACATCATTTTCCTTTTCATGATCTCCCCATCAGGGCACTTGAACTCCACGGGGAGGGTGGTGGTTCTGTGGGGTGTGCAGCAGCGCCCATCAGTGCAGACACCACAGAACTTAGCTCTGTAGGTCTTCACGCTGGTGCAGCCGGACAGCTCAAACTTGACAGGCTTGGAGATTTTGGGGGTGCGAATGCACTTTTTGCCTTTCTGTTAGGGTGTAAGTGAATACAAAGTGTTTAGAAGGTAGGCTTTCACACAGCACTAAGCTTGCAAGCTGAGGGCAGGAGGCACACTAATCCTTATACCTTCACTAGGCAAGTGTCTTAGTACCATAATACAGCATGAAAGTAAAATTCAGGACATTTAATTGTAAACTATTCATCACTGGGCTACAACTCAAATTTCAAGGTAAACTACTTGTAACTAACTACCCATCAAAACTACACAGTTTTTGGTAAGACACTGGTTTTTAGTTAGTGGATGGAAGCATCCCTGTAGGTTATACATAAAGATTAGATTATGTACCTTGATGTTTTCCTCCAAGTCTGCTTCACAAGGTCTGACCATGCAGAGTCTACTCTGTTTCTCCAGTCTGCAGAAGGCATTATCATTGGTGACCCTGGTTGAGATGCCCATACCGCAGGTCTTGGAGCAAGCACTCCACTCTGTGGTCTGCACCAGACAGTTGGCACGCATCATTGTCGGGTCTGGACCATAAGTGTCTTCCAGTCTGTAAGCTGCAGGAGACAGACAGCCAAGATGAGACCATCATCTGACCTCATGCCCTGCTAAAGGCTCTCCTCCCCTTCCTGGGAAATTTGAGCATCCACACGTCCTGCAGCACTCCAGCTGCCAGGGTGCCCTGTGTCAACCCATCCCACTGCCTTCAACCTCCATGCAGGGTACCTCTTCCCTCCAGGCTGCCACCCACTGAGTGACCCCCACTCACCAGCAAGTGCAGGTCCCACAGCAGTCTGCTCTTTGGTCTCGTCGCAGACCCACTCCTCGCAGCACTTTCCAGGGAGCTTCACCCGGCGCGGGTAGGGGCAGTCGGGGCTGGGCAGGCGGACGTCCATGCTGCAGAGGGGCACGCAGCCCACCGCCCCATCCAAACAGGTGCACTGGTACTTGCAGCTGCTCTGGAAGGACTCCCCGCTCCGGTACACCATACCGCCGAAGACGCAAGGGGCACCGTCCCGAGCTGTGATGGGCAGGAGGCTGACGGTGAGGCTAAGAAGTCTCCCCGGCTCCCCCCTTTGCTATACCCCAGCCCGGCAGGACGTTGTTTCTGTTCCCGCTCACTCACCGGTGCAGACGCCGATCCTGCGGTTGGCGGGTGAGCCGAAGTCGCAGAAGAGCCCCTTGTGGTGGTCGCAGGGGTCGCGCTCGGTGCAGAGCTCGCCTAGCTGCTTGGCGCAGACACGGCAGCAGCCGCAGCCGTCGAGCACCAGGGAGACGCCGGCGGGGCAGGTGGGGCCGGGCCCCGTGCCGCACTGGCACTGCCCGCTGCACTCCTGGCTCTGAGCCTCCTGACAGCGGCGGGGAGAGAGAGAAAGAGAAAGTGGGGCGTCAGGACCGCTGCCGGGACCGCGCCGGCCGTAACTGGGGTGACGGCGCCGCGGGCCGCGGCACTTACCGGGCTGAGGAGGGAGAGGAGAAGAGCTACGGCGAAGCTGGCGGGGGCCATCCCGTGGCGGTCAGCTGCTTGTGAGCTGCGGCGGCGAGCAGGCACCGGCGTCGGGTTGCCCGGCAGAGAAGGACGGTGAAGTGAGATGAGCCGAATCGATGCGAGGCGAGGCGATGAGCGCTTCCCGTCGGGCGGCTCTTCTCAGCAGCGGTGCACGGACGGGCCTGTCGCGGTGGGCACTGTGCAGGCTGCTACTCGGTGCGGTGCTGCGCTGCTCTGCTCTGCTCTGCTCCTTGTGAGTCCGGTGGGAGAGCGGCTGTGTGAGTGCTGCGCAGTGCCGGCAAGGACGGCCCTTTATACACGTCGTCGGCACAGCCTCGCCAATGGGCTGAATGGGGCCGCGGACAAACAGCGACATTCCGCGCATTCCTGCGCGCCGCGCCGCGCCGCCCGCCCCGCCCCACGCCGCCGCCACCGCCCCGGAGCGTCCCTGACCCCTGACTCCCGCATTCCTCCGTCTGTTCCCCCCTCCAACGCACACCCCCTTCACGTCTTTTTTTTTTCACCCTGATGTGTTTTAAGTGTGAGTCCTCTCCGGAACCAGCGGCTCTGGGTCCCCTCGTCCCGTCCTCCCCCCCTTCAGCGCGTTATTCCTAGGCGGGAAGGGGCGAGGGGGCGGCGGGCCGGTTGCCAGGGGCGTCCAGGGGAATCCGTTATTTCCCTTCCTTGGTTGTCCCCGCTCGTCTCTCGTCCCTCCCCCGGCATAGGGGACAGGAGGCCGGTGTTTTTGGGGTGTCCCCGTCAGGGCCCTCGCCTCAGTGTGCCTGGTACCCAGCAGCGAATGGTCCCGGTGCTTTGGTACCACCAAAAAAAGGTATAATTACGCTACCGGGTATAAATTGACTCGGTGTACCACTGAATCATACTGGATATTTGTAATGTGTTCCTTCCCTAATAGATGCTCTCTATGAATAGAGAGAGTGCCTATTTACTCTGAAATATTTGGCACAGTGGATGGAGTCTGAAGCATGGAAGAAGTGGCTATTACTTTCCCACTGCCTGTGTGCAGCTGTCATTCCTGAGCAACACGTTCCTAGCACATCCCTGCTTCCCAACCTCGCTGATGGTCCTACCCAGGATTACAAGAAGAGGGAACTGGCATGTTACTGCACTCAGCCAAAACCTTAACATTGTAGGTTGTATTTGAACACAGGACATTGTGTCGTGTATAAAATCACTGCAGAGAACTGTTATGGCTTTCTGTTAATTTATTTAATTTATTAATTTATTTAATTTATTTATTTATTTATACCAAGAGGACGGTTCTTCCCCCACCTCCCAATGTATCATTTGAATATTCAGTGATGTCATGTTGTTTGACCTCAGCTTTAATGCAAGGAATGCCAGAGTTTTGGCTTTTGACCTGTAGAAGTATGTTAGTGTTTAATGAGAGAGACCAGCTTAATTCATCTTATCAGGCAAACTGAAATCTGATGGATATCTCAAAAGATATATCTTTTCATGCAGGCTTTCTCCCACTGCTGTACCCCGCTTCTTTTCGTCCCTGCCTATGCAGGCACACTGCCATACTATGATGTAGCAATATGTATGAGGGAAAAAGAAACAATTTCATGTAAAGCCCTAGTAGGTTATATTGTACTGTAAACCTGCTTTTTATTTTCTGCCAGCACTGTACTTTGTCTGGTAAAGTCATTTGAATGTCATTTCTTCTTGTTGAAATTCTCCATTAACAGAAATGAGATTGGCTCTGAAAGAAAAAAATAGACCTCAGGGGAACAGTTATGGTAAATAATATATGTTACCAAACCCTTGAGGCCTCCCAAAATCTGTACTTGAAAGACTCTAATGGCTTCAGTGCTGAGTAAATAATATGTGTACCAAGCTATGTATGACATGCATACCAAAATACAAATGTAACCAGGTACAGAGAATGCCTTTATTAAATGCCTAAATATGGTAGGAGAACATCAGAGAGGGAGAAGCTCTAGACATGTTTTATAACTTTCCATGTAAGAGTATTTTTTCAGAGAAACAATTTTATTAAACAAAACCTAAGAATCTTACTGACAGAAAAAGTATGTTTAAAAGTAAAAATCACCAGAAAGCAAGGAAATACAAAAGTAAAGGAAAAGTCTGTCCTAAGTCCTCCCACTGCGGGCCAAGCACAGCGAGACCCATCTGCTTGTTGCCTTGAGAAAAAAGACTTAAATAGGCATTTGGACTTCAGAACTGATTCTGGTCTTGCAGTGCTGTGTATTGGGCATTAGCCCACTGAACTGCAAGGTGTACCAACCCGTGACAGTGGGTAAGAATCAGAGTCTGTCAGGTTTACATTTTGTCATTCTGGCTTCTGTGCTGTTGGATGTGACTCATTGACTATCTGATGTGTGCATGTGTGTGTATGCACAGGGGCAAAGGGAACCTAGGAGCAAAGGTGGTTCTTTCAGGGTCCCATTGGTCTTCAGCTTATCCTTTCTGATGACAATGTCCTGGGTTGGAGAATTATGTCTTGGCATTGACAAATGAATGGTTAAAAGGCACTATTTTTTACTTCCATGCAGGTGTTTATACAGCACATGCTTTTACGATAGTATATTTTTTCTGCTGAAACTAGGAATTCACTACATCGGCCATGCAGACTTGTTTACACAGCTATATACGGTATGCGTGTGTCTACATCAGTTTCAGTTGGTATAGATCCTTTGGTGAAGTCTTGTAAAATGTACAGGTGTGGATAGGCTGCATTCCTCTCTTGTGTTTTTCCTTCTTGGTTTTTTTTTCCTCCTTCCCCCCAAAAAGCCACTTGATCAGGTATCAGACATACTGAAAATCTGGCAAGACTACAGGAAAGTGGCTAGACTTGGAGTGTTTGTGTACTTAAAGAAAGAATCTTGCACATTTTCAACTTTCAGTCAGATATTTTTTATAAGAGCAATTGGAGGTCTGAGCCAGCCCTCAAAGCGGAAATCAAAAACTCCCAGAGAAACATTCCCGAGGAATGTGAATCTGATCCAACAACCATACGCAATGCACATACAGTACTGTCAGTCTTATAGGAAGTCTTGCCATATATGGACAGCTGGACCCTGAGCTGTTTATCATCACGATAGGCTTGTAGCTGGCTTCAGACTTTTCTGGCTTGCCTCAGGTTTGGCATGCCAGTTAGTTCCTTTCCCAAAATGCTCACCAGGATATTTCTCTAAAAATTGTAATAAATATATCTCAAAATCCTGAGAGGTCCAGTTAAAGTTATATTAGCAGGAGTTTGCTTAAAATGCAGATTCCAAGCAAGACTTACTCTGCTAGCTCAGAAATAGACACAGAATAAAGAGATTTATTCCATTGTGAATGTGGTTGCCTGGTATTTGTCTTTCTTAGAAGTCATCTGGTAAGTTATTCTATGTATCTGTAGGCATAGAAAGTGCTGTGAAGTAGACTACTCATCCCTTTCCAGAGGGATGCATGAGCTCATGAATCAACAAAGGCAAAGTGAAAACTACTTTTTCCAAGAGCTGTCAAGCAAGTTATTCAAGTTGTGCCATTTGTATTGCTTTGTTAGAGTGAGGCAAGTGGTGCAAGCCTTCCTCTTTGGAGCCATGACGGTTCACGTCAGCTAATCTTACCAATGAAAGGCATTAGATCTTCTCCAAAAGGAACCAGGATATGAAGGATGGGCAGTGCAGAGGGTGGCAGAGGGCCTATGGAAATGTTTGCTGCTGAACTGGTGGACATAGTCCAAGTTCCTTGTGATACTGGATCAGATTCTCTGCTAGTGTCATTTGGGCAGATTCACTGAATGCACTGTTGGCCATCAAAATACTTGGACTTGAGAAGTTGAAGTCCATTGAGCTAAAGCTACTTAGTGCATGCTTTGGCAAAGCCTTCAGATGTGATTCCCGTTAGCAGATCTTGTTGTTTTCCATGATAGTCATTATTTAAGAACTTATGTTCTTTATGTTCTGACATGTAATGTTTTGTTACTTCTAGAGTCATTGAGAATGCTGATTAAAGCTCTTGGCTTCATCCTTAAAAAGTAATTGGTGTTTCTATGAATGTGTGTGGTCTTAAAACAGCAAAGTGATTACTGGAAGTAGAATCTAAATGAGTATTCAAAGCACATATATAACTGTTGGTATGAGAGTTTATAAGTAGCATGAAGCCAGGGATCCTTTACTTCTCGAGCCTGAGGTTCTTTTAGTCTGAAGAATTTGACACAGGTCTTCTCAGCACTGTAGAGGGAGCAGCATTCACTACATCTGTGCAGAGGTTGGCTGTGTCCTAGGTTTTCATGGGAAAGCACAGAGCCCCTCCACATCTTGCAAAGGTGACTAAGGAGGGAAGAGACTTTCAGTTATTTCCTCAGATTTGACTGAGGTTCATAACCTCTTACAGTAGTCAACTACTGCAGGACTGCAGTGAGTCACTAACTGCTTCTTTGACAATTGTTCTGTAAATGGTTAACAATTCATAAAAAGTGTCACTGGCTGGAGAGGAAACGTGACCGGGGACCTGATTCAGAACATCCACCAGAAGTCCTTTGAGGCCTTTTTCTTGAGGAACCACGTGGAAAACAGCTGGAGGAGCACTTCCTCCCACTCTGTCAAGGCATTTGTGGGCAGGGATAAATTATATCTGCTTATTCTAAAATGCATGCAATTTTATTTTCAGTTTTTCAATCTGCTGCTGTCAGTGTAAATTTTGAGGGTTTGTGGGTTTTTTTACCCCAAGCTGAGAGGCATCGATATTTAATTAAGCCTTCATTTAACAAATGCAGCTTGCTCTGTCTTAAACTGTGGGATCTCTTAATTTATGTTGTAGCTGCTCTGGGAGAGGTAGAGGCCTGTGGAGAATCCTGTGGGATACATATGTCTGTGTTGTCCAGTAGGGTAGAATGGATATTTGGGGATGATGAATAGAGTGTTTTTGGGGAGACAGGCATCACTGTTTGTAAAAGTTTCCCCCTTTCTGATGCAACCTGAGTTCACTGACCTTGGGGCAGTGTAGCATGGGCTTTTCTTTTACACAGGCCTTCCTGAAAAAGTGGAAGAGTTGTGTTATTGTATAGCTCTATAACATCTCTGGAGGACTTGATAAGCATGCTTCATGAGCTGATCTAAAATGGAATGTGATGTCCTTAACATATTAACATCAGATTTTAGAGGTTGCTTGGTTTTCAGGAAAAGGGTTCCGCATGGTTCAGCTGCCAGCTTGGCTGGATCTTTTTTTCAGCGATGCATGGTATGTGACCTGTGTAAATACATCTGTACAAGTGACGCAGACAGGGAAACTAGGTTGTAACCTACAACAGCCAAGGTGGCTTCCTTATTGACCTGTGGATGCATGTGAAATTTAGCAACTACAAGACCAGGTCTGAAAGCCATCTTACAATGCTAATCTCTGGTGTGCGTGGGAAATTCTCTGTCAGACTACTTTTCACATGGAGCTGAGAAAAACAGATGTTCCAAGAAACACGCATTGTTAGAGAAGTGAGGATATTTCTAAGATACTCTGATTTCCTGCAGGAGCTCGTTGAGGAAATGCAGTGTTTTTAAAGGGCAGTGGTCCAGGCCTGGAGTGTACAACCATGTTGGTACAAATTTATTAGTGATGTCTAGCTTTAAAGTAAAAAGCATGAAGTTGTAAAAGTGGTCGGACTCATACTAACAGCGAGCATTTCTGAGCATATTACTCCATTTATAACCCTTTTATTATAGGGGTTTAAATAGAAATCAAGGTTAGGTTTTCAGTGTGTTCGTTTTGACCATTTTGGACAATGGGGTCTTTATGAAGATTGAGTCTGTGAAGTTATTTGTGGTGCATTTCTTGAGAGGAAGCTATCCGTGATGGATCCTGTGGAAAAGCCTAACCTTAATAGCATGGTAGATCTGTATGATTATTTAAGATTCAATTATGCCACAGGATGAAAAGACAGTCCATCAATTGCCTTTTTTCATTACCTAAGATTTTCAAGGTATTTGAAAATCCTAAAACTGTCCTAACCAGTGTTAACCCTGTGAGTTAGGAAGTTTGCAATATTCAGGTGAGTTTTAAAAGCATATATAAAATGGCAACATCTTTTTCTTTCTCCTTGTGTCATTCACAAGATATAGAGGGTTGAATTCCAAATTCCCTGGGCTTCTTATTTTACCATCTTAAATTTTTTCTTTCAGCTTTCTTATTTTGCCATCTTAAATTGAATGAGACCTTGCTAAGGCCTTCATATATCTTTTTTTTTCCCCCTTCATAAATGGCTTGCAAAGAGTGACAGTAGTGTACATGTCTTCGGAAGTGTGCTTTGCACTTCTTTTTTGCCATCAAGCTACCACAGGGGGGAGTAAAAGTTTGGAAAGGACTGTGCTGCCCAAGAAGCCACCGAGGTAATTGTTGTATTCCATGTGCGTATCCTGGCCAGGCATTTACGGGGAGAAGAGCGGGCGCAAAAGGAGACTGGATGGGCTAGGAATGAATGTGTTGGTTGGGGGAAGGAGCTGGAGGGTTTCTGCGTCTGGAGCAACCTGAATGGTTCACAGCACACAAAACCACACTGTTTTTCTTATTCATTCAGACCAGTGTTACTGTTCAGATGTAAGGGGAATGTCACTGAATTGTTTTCCTGCCTCAGGAGGGAAGATGACATGTGGGAGCTGTACAGTACTTGCAAAATCTCTGTTGCTCTGACAAAAGGCTTTTCCCACGTTAGGTCTATTGCTAAGGAAGAAAAAATGCTAGGCAGAGGCAAGGCGGCTTTGCAAGGCAGAGGACACATCGAGGAAAATTTTAGCAATTTGATAGAAAAGGGTTGTTCTTGTGGGACTGTTAGTGATAGAGAATCTGCTCTACCTGCTTGATGCATGAATAGTGGGTCCTGTGCAGCAAGGATGGGGAGGGGAATGCGTTCCTCATGCTGTAGCCCCAGCTGTGAGATTACTCTCTCTTCTTGTGTCCGCTCAGAGTTGCTTTTGCAGCACATGGTCTGCGGTAGCAGCACAGCTGTCAGCAACTGTCCTGTCCTGCCAGTGGGCCTGGTGCCCATTTTCCTCTTCATTTGAGGAGGAAAGATGTGGACAGAAATGGGGATGTGGGTGTGAGAGCTGAAGGAGTGGCCTAGGATTTTGGGGTAGTGCAGCACAAGAGGGTGGAAGGGGGCTTATCCCTCCTGTCAGCCTCCCACCCACATGCCGGATTTGAGCCTGTGCCCTGTGTCAACCAGCCATGGTGCTTAGTGAGAAAGGGTAAACAGGGCTGAAGAGAGTGGTTTCTATATGTGTTTGTGTGGGAAGGGCTTAGGAGAGAATACAGAAGGAAAGGGAGGAAATGGTGTGTGAGGAGAGCAGTGAAAATGAACCAGCCAAGGATGAGGTGGGCTTGGCAGCATCCTTCCCACCACCTTCACAGCATTTTACCGCTGACAGTGTTCATCTGTTCAACCACAGGCAAACTCATTTGCCAGAAGAAGAAAAGACATGCCTGCAATGAAGTCTGGGTACTGCTGTTGGGAGCACCTTCAGATGCCAGTCTCCATTTTTCCTTGCCCTGCTGTACTCAGGAACAGGCTGCCTTTGGGGTCTGTGTTGCAGATTTGTATCATTGGACAATCCGGTCAACAATTTTTGGGAAAGAATGAAGTAATTTTTGGGAACTACTTGATCAGGAAAGCAAATGATCCAAAATGATCCAAAAGTAGTGAATCAGGCACATTTTCATTTATAAAATCCTCCAGACCTGAGTGTACAGATCTGTAATGAGACAGTGAAGCAAGGAAAAAGGAAGACTCAAAGGAGAAATGCAAAAATCATATTGATGTTTCTGTAATCTATCATGAGAAATAACAATGTTGTGTATTACTTACTAAATGTATTATTTTAGAACGCAGAGGAAAATATGGCAAGCAGATATTTGCTTTTGATTTTAATGGCAAACATAGGATGGGAAGGAAAACAATTCTTTTGGTGAAATTTTACTGGGTTTTTTGTACATCTGTGATTCCTGGACTGTTGAACAATCATCAGAAGTAATCTGGGAGAAATCCACTTTCTTTGTGTATAGTATATTGATAAATTCATTGGATGTTCCACAACCTTGTGCCTAACACACAAAAGAAAAAAATTAATGGTCCAGTTTCCAAATAAGACATAAGGAATTTGGTTTTGCTTTCAGGAGGCAATGTATTGAGCTTTGAATGGAACTATGTTAAGTATATTAGAAGTCTCAAGGAATGCAAGGCTGTTTTTTTTCAACAATAAACATCTAAGATAACAAGAGTGCTTATGCATTTGGCAAACTGTGCCTAAACCTCATGTTTCTTGTTTATTCTTAGGGCTGGTTGTTCCAAATTAATGGAGTTAATCAGAGATGAAAATAAACTGAAGAATAGAAAATTAAATAAATTCAGAGCAGCATCAAAATATCCCTTAGTTTAGTGATGCGGGACTTATAGAAGGTATTGAAGTCAGAAACATACAGAAGCTTGTACCACAGTTCATTGCACTCACCTGGACTCTTGCAGGAATAAAAACCTGGAGAACACTGAACTGGGTCAGTGCCACAGTGTCACATAAATCACTTTTAAAGATACCTACACTTTTGTTCCACTCTTTCTAAGGCACTTTCAGCTTGGTTTGTCAGTGCTTCTTCCTCTAACGTTTGCTGAGGAAATTGGCAGCAAAGTATGATTGATTGTGTGAAGGAAGGGAATAAAAAGGTAGGCAGCTAACAGTATAAAACCCCAGAGTGTGATTAGAGTGCTTTTGCAAAGTACAATGTCAGATACTAATTTTGGACATGGTGTGTCTTTTGTAATATTTGAAGAATCAATACTTGTACAAAGACAAAACCAAGAGCCAAACCAGCATTAAGTGATTTATAATTCCAAAACCTTTCCTATGGCTTTTCTGGTTTCATCACTGTATCTTTTCAGGAAAAAAAGCCAAAAAAGCAAAAAAAGATTTTGATGTTTGAGGGTTTAATGCATCCAACACTTTGACTAGATGTGTTTTTCTATTTCTACTCTTCATCGTCGTTTAGGATGAATGGACAGCATGGTTACTGTGGAATCATTCTTTTAGCTGAAAAGGTGTAAATGTGTGTTTCTGGTGCTAGAGGTCACAGATTTGTTCCTGCAGAGACTTCAGTTTACATTGTATCCACAGCAGATTTGTAATACTCTTTTGACATTTGAAAAAGGTTATTTTAGTATGATACAATTCCAGCAAGAAAAGCACATATGCTGTATTTCAAGCCAAATTTATTGATGAATGGATGAGGTGTCTTAATTTTTGCTTCTCGGAGTCTATCAGAGCAAATCTTGCCAAAATTATGTTTTTACTCAAAATTCCTTCATTTCTCCTGCTTTTCCTGCAGCCCAACACAGAGTAGTACATTATCATCACTTAATTAGCAAAAACCCCTTATTAATACACACACACACAAAGCCAAGGTAACAAGAAGTTGTGTCCCACAGATATTTACCGAGAAAGCCAAGCAGGAACATAGTTGCAGGACTTAAAGCACATTTGGTAGTCCTAGACTAAGTGAACCAATGCATTAGGGGTTTGGGGGGAACTAAGATGGGCATAACAGGGAAGGTGGAAAGAAAAAACCTCAAAAGGTTAAGACAGTAGAGTGTCCATAGTTTATGTGACATGGAGCCACGGTATTGATGCTGGGAGACTTCTGTTGAAGTAAGACCCAAGGTCTGTGATCCTCTTGGCTAATGAATGTTCTTGCTTGGAAGGGAGTTTTGAATTGGCAAGTAAGTGTAGGAGCTAAGATAATTGTTAGACATAATACAATACCCAGACATAGATAGCTTCAGCAGATGGACCATACGACAGTGGTGGCATTCTGCCTGACCAGCTGTAGCATGTCATCACCATTGCACGAGGGTAAAATTTTCTTCCTTGCCCAACTTTGCCCTTTGGAAAGCATTCACTTACTTTTGCATCACTTGTGTATCAAATCCCAGTTCATTTTGGAAGCTTTCTCCTTCTCCTGACCATTATTTTTTCATTCCTAAAGCAGTCTGAGTCTCAGTGCCTTTTCACCACCTTTCCTTGTTTCTGCTTGAGTCTTAGGTGAATTTCCTCCTCAAACACAGAGGTAAAGCTAGCTGTTGTTTCTCACTGCCTGCAGCTTGGGTTCCCATGAACATCCTTTTGTGTCTTCAGAGCAGTGCTCCCTCTTTGGTAGGTGACTCCTTGATCTGCTTCTGAGTATGAACCTAGGTGAGAAGTTTTTATGGGACAGGGCATAGGTGAATATAGGAGGCTTTTTGGTAGGCTGTCGAGGGGTCTTCTAGATTTATCCAGCCTGTACTGAAGAGTGGATGTTGTTGTTAAAGCATCTCTGCTTTCCAAGCTGGAAAGGTCACTGTGTTTCTTTAGAATATTTCTGGAGATGTTTCTGTGGTTTGTCAGATCTAAAAATAAACTATGATCAACACACTTAAAAATTATGACAGGATTTTTTTTTTTTCCTTTCCCAAGGGTATATAAGGCAGTCAGATACTTGTTTTCCTCTTAGGGAACCAGGCAGAACTACAGATGGGCTATGGAAATCCCCTTCAGATCTCCAGGACTTTTATTTTTGGTTGTGTGTTTAGAGCTGGGGCCTCTGCCTGCTCATCTGCTCATCTGAGTAATGCAGTTTATTTAACTTATCATTTTCTCAACTGAGAGAAAAAGTCACCAGGAACATTTGTAGTCTTTTCTTCTTAAATTTCCCTGTCAACTGGGAAGCCTTAATTGGAGTTTGTTTTCATTTGAAAGAGGCATCCTGATGAAATAATCCCTATGCATCAGTTTCATGAATTTTCAGCAAAATAAAGCTTAGAAAAACCTTGGAATTATTTTGGTTTTAAACATGTCAATGTTGTGGCTTGATTTTGGAAGGGAGAAACACTGGGGGAGTTTAATTTTAAATTTGTTTTGTGTCAGTGACCTACTGGTCTTGCTTGGCCTGAAAAACTATTTGAGTGACATTTTTTAATGTCTGCCACAGTAAGTGGGGCAGGAGAGACATTTAGAAACCCAGTGTTCTTCAAGGAGCAGAAAATCCATTTTCTGGCCCACATCAAAGAATGCTTAAAAAGTATTCTATGATTTATTTAAAGTCATTAAAGCTTATTGTATAAAAGCAAATTTAATAACGCATATTTACTGTTTTCTATTGATGTAGTTGTTTCTAAAACAGATCTCATTGTTGTGAATGTCTGCAACACAGAGCCTTGGGTTGGGTAGTTCAAAGGGTTATCAGTGTTAGATAACAGGCCAGTGAGCCCATCAGGTAAGGGATGACTTCTTTGGAGACCTACAACCATCATTCTGCATCTTCTGTGATTCTACTTGAGTCCTGCGCTTGAGTACACATTATGTTTGGGAGTGCTGGCTGAAACTTTGCTACTTGTAGAGAACCAGCAGTTGCATGTCGTACTTTTTTAAAGCTGGGTTTGCAGGGGAGATTCCTGAGACACAGAGCAGGAGGGTTTGAGTCTAGTGAGAACTTCTTTGGAGACCTGAGGGTAGTACTAAACCCTTCTCTGGAGGCACTCACACAGGAGGGCCTTACTTCTCCTCACAGCTGCTTCATGACCATTTTGTGTTTATCAAATTTCATCTAAGTGCCCCAGCAGAAAGGGTCTAACACTGAATGGCTTTCCAGAGTAGTTGTAATTGTGTTTCTGCCATAACCCCTCAAGCATGTCCCAGAAGGGTGATGTGTCAGGCATACTTTCAGAGCCCACAAGTGTGGGCTGCATTTGCTGGTGCAGGTTATTCCTTCAGAGGTTTTCCTGCATTTCATAGCAAAAAGCAGTAGCATTAAGCACTTGTCAGTGTTACCAGCATTTGCTCTTTCAGACTCACTGCTTTCCAGAATGGTATGGGGAGGTGCTGATGTGGGGGCCTTATCTACCTGATCTATCACCTCCCAGGTGCACAGGTTAGAAAAGTCATCTTTGCATTTAAAAACAGAAGAGGAAGCAGCATGACCTCTCTTTCTGTGCACTGATTATATCCCATTTTATTTTAAACCCCATCTTTGTCAGTGAGTCTTATCTAACACTGGAAAAAAACAGAGTATGTTGTTTCTCACCAAGATTGAGCCTGCATTTAGCTTTCTTTGAAGTGGTGCAATAAAATATAGGGATAGGCTTCAGCTTCCCATGTTTTAATTCTTCTTTTTTAGTCCCTGTTTTCATTTTCAAAACTATTTGGATACGAGAAGACATTTTTTTTCTCTTTCCACTTCTGATTTGTTTGTTGGAGCACTGCCTGGTCACCCTATTTGGATATCAAGAGACTCTCTGTTTTTCCATTTCTGGAATAGTCATTCACGACTCAGTCTTTCTTGTGCAAACCTTCAGAATTTACAGTGTGTTTATTGGTCTCTCACCAACAGCAGTTTCTTTCTTGTAATATTTTGTTTCAAAATTTATCTCAGATACTATTATATAGATTTTGTTCACAAAATAGTTATAAGTTCAAGTGACTGCGTCCCTAAAGGATCTAACTAATTAGATAATTAAAATGTAAGTGGTTTATCTAACCTATTGAACTAGCAAAATTAAGACATAATTGATGGGGTAATGCATTTTTAATAGTAAACTAGTGTGCAAAGGGTATCAGTTATGCAGAGTGTTGCAGGAATGCACAATAAAACAGTCACTGTGTTGAAGAGACCACACTCATGTTCTGTTTTTTTGCCAATTGTGCTGCACATATTAAGGACGTCTTTGTGTAAAAGAGCTTGTAAAATCTGGTAAAATAGGGGAGAACCAATAACCCAGAATGAGTGTTTCCTGAGAGTGCAGGATAGGTGGTTTGAGTTTAGGGGTGTTGCAGTTGAAAGGATAGTGGAGGCTAAGTGCAAGACCACAGTAGCCAGAGCTTGGAGACTGGAAAGGGGCTGAGCATTATGAAGAAGGAGGAGTGAGGAAGAAGAGGTGTATGGCATAAACTAGAGCAGAAATGGTAAGAAAACAAAACACTGAAGAGAAGATAAACAAACTGCAAAGCAGAAAAACATATGAACATATGACTGAAAGAGTAGCCTGTAGTAGGTTTTGTACCAGGGCCCATTGCTGTTCTGCCCAGTGCCTAATTAGCTTTATACAGGGAAATACTAATGAACTTCACAATTGTCTCTTTTCATTTTTACAACTATGGAAGTTGAAGTGTGAATGGAAGCTGTAGAAGCAAATAGAGATCTTGGATGTGCTAGATGTACAGGAGAGTTGCCTGAGCCACTGAATACTGTAATGATGCAGGAGCTGTGGATGGGAACCAGTGTTGTTACTCCATAAAATGAGGTATCCATTGAATCAGACTTGCCCTATGACTGCTGTTCTCATTTTACTTCCTCTCTGGCTTCCATTAAAGTGTACATCTTTAGGGTAGGTAGTTTGGGAGCGGTGGGAGTTTATTTGCTGTTCCAAGTGCTGTTGAAGTTACCCGTGTCCCTTGCTGTTTCCCATGCANAGGGTTTTTGGTGGTGGGGGTTGGGGGGGGGGGGGGGGGGGGGGCGCTGGCTCAAAAAGGAAAACTCCATCTGTCTTTCGGTTTGAGTGCTACCCTTCAAGCCTAATAAACTGGTTCATTAAGTTAGTATAATAATCATGCTTCAGACATAGCCTAGTTTTAAACCCAGGCATGAAATAATTCTTTGCTGAAAATCAAGAATGTTTGGGAGTCTTTCTTTTCTTTCTGTGGTACTTGCTGGGTTTTGTCCAGGATGTCCTTGGAAATGTGAGCTCCAGATATATCATGAGACAACCTCTGTTTTGTGCCAGCTGCATGTTTCAGAAGAAAACACTGGAAGAGATGGTTGAATGTACATGCAGACTTCTGGATGCTCATCAGCACTAATTCCAAACTTCCTTTTTGGTTGCTGATTGCTGATCAGTGCTGTAAAGCAGCACAAACAAGATAGATAGCTTTAACCACTAAAAATGCTCCCTCTTCTGCTCTCACGGTCTCTGTAGACCAGAATTTTGAAAAGAGCCAGATGCAGTTTTGCTTCCAGAGATATCACAATCCAGATTTTGGTCCCAACTAGCTATTTCAGGCCAACTCAGGCTCTACTGAAAGATGGATTTATAAGGAAAATGTTGTCAGATCCTGGTCTTTTGTAACACTGGTGAGAGCCATGATAATAATAATGATTTCCTTTAAGAGTTTTCCATCAAATGTTCAAAGCAGTAGCTTTTCCTTTGGTGCAAACATCAAAAATGTGGACAATTTTGTTTTCCTAAGTTTGGACAATATCTGTGTTTCCACCATTTCTGTGGGAATGGAGTACACCCCCAGTTTTAAAAACCACCTTTTTGGCTAAAGTGTGTAGTATTGGAAGTACTTTCATTCTGCCTCATGTATCTTGTTCTAGGAAGTTGGAGTCTGCCTGTATTCATTCCTCCAGGACTTTCTTACTGTGAAGAGTGTAGATGAGAACAGCATTTTTCCTCTCAGAATTCCTTCAAGTTGTTTGCCTAACCTAGACATCTTAAGTGTATTTCAGTAGTTAAATGATTCTCATTGATAGTAACATCTTACTGATATTTAAGTTGCTTGTTGGCCCAAACCAGAATCAATTTTAGAGAAGACTGTAGTGAGCTCTGACATCTGGAAGAAGTTAAACTGCAGCCTGGCTGCAGTTTAGTTCTTTACCTTTTGTGACAAGCCTCTTGCTTTGATTTGAGTTGGAAATCTCTAAATCAGTTTTTGATGTGCGTGTGGAAAGAAGAATATAAGAGAAAATGGAGGAGGATCTCACGGTTTCCATTGCATTTTTCTGATCTCTGCCCAGTTGGAAGGGAAGCACACATCTAATGTCAGTATAAAGACTGAGAAGGCTTGTCAGTGCAAGGTAGAAGTTACATCTTAAAATGTGTATCCATGTCCTATAGGCAGGTGATATGTTCATAAAATGGCTGACAGGAAAACTGAGGAGAGATTTGTGCTGGCTTATGGTATCCCACACACAGCAAGAAAGTGCTTTCCAAAGAAGGATCTAGCTTTTCTTTGAGCAGGAGAAGGGTAAACGTTACTTCACTTCTGTCTGTTTTGCTTTAAAGTTTGTAAAAAGGATTGGCCTTGCTTGCATGCCTTTCGTCAGGAATGGAAATAGGCAAGCCATCTGAGGGAGTGGTCTAATTTACGTGGAAACTGTTTTATGTAAGGAGAAGAGGCTGGTCCAGCAAAGGTGTGGTTTTATTTACATCCATGCTCTTCCCTTATGATTGGAGGGTGTTTGGAAGGTGTGGTCTCATTTACATCCTGCCTAGGCTGCCTTTGGCTCATCTGGATTCAACCCTTGCCTGTGGCTGGAAAAGGAAGGAATTACTACAAGCAGAATAAAAACTACTGTGTGGAAAAATGTGACTGGTTTCTGCCTCTGTTTCTTCAGTGTATGCATTGCTGCTGGTATGTACCTGAAAAGGGAAGGCCACATTCCTGGGGAAAGGGTTTTGGGTCTATGTAAGTATGTGCAAGTGTGTTTCTGTGTGTATGTATTTGTAATGACAAGGTGAACATACCAGGTTTTGTGCTGCCTTGGGTGTTGGAGGGTCAAAAAAGTAAGTCCTTATTCATTGCAAATGCTTCCCTTTCTATTTATTTATTAATTTTTTTAAAGAGATGCATGCACTGTTGTAAAGGTGCTGTTGACAGCTCTATAAGAAGGCCTTGTCTTTTGTGTGTGTGTGATATTTCATATAGTCCCTTGCATCAGAATGAAGCAAGCATAAACATGGTAGCAGCATTTTGCACAATCTCTGAACCAGAATAGGAGACTAATCACAGAATGTGCAAGGCAGTCAGGAATTGGCTATGCTACATGCAGTTGCCATGCAATGGTCTGTCCCTTCCTCAACATATATACAACTGTAGGGGCTACTGTATCTTGTGTTTGGAAGGCAATTCAGCTGCTAGTGGCCTCTGTCTGTGTTAGCTCTGGGATGCTGGTACATTTTTAGCAGAAAGTGGACTGGGGAAACTCCTTGCATGTGGATTATGAAACATCTACAAAGCCTTCATGCTGCTGTTGGCTTGTTTGGGTTGAATTCACTGTGATTACTCCAGTCCTTCCTTATTTTCTTATTTCAGCCATGATTGATCAGGCACCATCTTGATGAATTCCAGGTAATAAGAAGGGCAGAAGGCAGAAGAGATAGTTTGCTGATTTATTTTCTTCCTTTTTTTCAAAATAGGAAATTAAAGCATCTTGGATCTGCAACAGCTTGACAATTGGTCCAGACACATGTACATGAGCATCAGTATTATTTTCACTGAGAACAGAGCTATCATGTTGCTTTGGTTGAGGGTGGAAAGTGGACAGAGTCCCTTCAACATGAAACTCTGATTTGTGACTATGTCCAGAAGCTCTGAACGCTGAAGGAGCTGCCACCAACATGCTGGGAATGGTTGCAACTGACTGCCCCTGCCGTGGCTGGGAGGACAACTTGGCTGCAGCATGCTGTTGCTCAGTGCAAAGCAAGGTGTTTCCAAGAAGATAGCCTTGTGGGTTGTGCAGGTTGCAGTCCATTTCTGTAATTCTTACTGCTGCCTCTGATTATACTCCTGTAACTCATGGTAAAAATCTAGGTATGACAACCTAAATATGCTAGTATTTTAAAGTTCGTCAGAACTTGTTTTTCAGCTTCAGATACCACTAAATGCCTTCACAGACACCTGACAATGAGCCATTTCTCCTTTGCCCACAAAAACTTGGTGAACCTGGAAGTACAGCTATCTGCCACACTCTGGTGCAGGACATGAAAGTTAATAAAATATCTCCCCTCTTTTCTGTAGCTTAGGCAAGCTGAGGTGCACAAAAATAATTGCATGCCAGTCCACCACAGGAGGAAAAGTGTCTGGCATTGTGTCCCTGGATTGCAGAAAGGAAGGAGAGCCAGAAAGTTTGTTGTCAGGATCCCTTGCACGTACTCTGGGACCGCAGCTGAAGTTTTTAAGTTATACACACATACTTCTGAAGACAGGTACTCCAGATGATGTAGACCAAGTGAGTGATATATGCTAAGAATGTCAGTGTAAATTTACCTTTCTACACCTGAGGAGCTGACTGGTCTAAACGGCCATCGCAGGAGCTGTGTAAGTTAGCCTGGATGCAGTGCTATGCTGTTCAGTTTCTCTAGAGCTAAACTAGGCTCTTTAAATGAGGTTTGTGAATTTCTACACTGCCCTGCATTCATGGCTGAGACTGCCATGAGAGACATATGCCTCGTTTTTAAAATTGGCATGGGTTCCAAAACACAAGGGTGCTTTTTAAAATGTTCTGGCTTCCTGATATTCCTCTCCTACTTGAACTTTCTTCCTCAGGCTTAGCTTCCCTCCCTCATCCCAAGCATTGCGCCTGAGCAAACACTCTGGTTACACCTACGTGGGCAAATGAAGGTGTCTGCCTCCAATGGCAGCTCTCTGGTAAAAACTTTGAGCAGCTGTTCCCCATGTCCTGAAGGATGTGACAGCCCTTTGCTGGTAGGGTTACACTAAAATAGATTGTTTCTCCTGTCAGAGGAGAAGATGGCAAGCTAATAACTTAAGGAAAAGATATCTAAGAGAGATAAGAGTGTAAGAAACATTGCTGCAGTTCTATATTTGGAGTCAGCTACATATGTGTGTGGTAACCCAAATGATGGGTGGACTGCACTTTCCCATTACTGTAATTACATCTCCTTTCATAGCTAGGGTTGGGGATGCATCCAGACATTGCAGAACACATCAGTAGATTTAGTGTGGCTTACTCAGTCTCCATTTATCAAACTATGTCTCAATTATGTTACATTTAGGAAACAGAATAATTTTCTGGTTATAGCACACAGAATTTGTGGCATTCTAATCCTAGTAATCCTGCTGTACGACCTTGAAGAAGTTGTTTTACTTCTCTTTGATGGTAAAAAATTAACTCACCCCGTGGATGGATTTTAATACCATGCCAAGTTTTAAAAAAAATCTGAAGTTAATTTTAGCCTTCTAAATCTCTATTTAGGGGCTAAATGGGGTGACTTGTTTTCCACAACCCTGAGCACCCAGTAACTGTCTCACACCGAGGCCAGTTAGAGATTTTGGGTGTCCAGCCATCTGAAGCATGAAGCATGAAGCAAAAGGAGAGTGAAAGCAGCCTTTTGTGTGCACATGAAGAGGAGCTCACTGATGTGGTGTGGTGAGACAGGGACAGCCGTCTGTCTTTCCTGGGTGGTTGTCACAGTGGTGTGGAGATGTGGCTCAGATTAATCTCCCTAATTTTACTCTCTAAAAGTGGAATGTCTGCCTTAGGCTGATTATTCAAAACGTCTTTGGTGGACCTCTTGGTTCAGTGGATCTGGAGCTGCTCTCAGTGGGGACAGATGATCAGGCCTGGATGTGTCATCCTGCCCATCTATCCAGATAGGGCTGAGTTATCCTCTGTCAATGTTCAGCTTTGTCCACAGAGTAAAGTGCTTCATAAACGCTTAAATGGCTTCCTTGGGCTTTGATGACTGCACAGTTAACAGGTGATTTACAGCACAGTAGGTAAGTCCAAGGGTGTGGCTGAGCTGCTCATAGCTGCAGAGAATGGTGAAACCCAGTTGCAGGCCTGAAGAGTTTGGTTGTGAAAGCTATAAACAAGTGAAAGCAGGGAGAAGTAGTTGAGTCTTGTAGGGAAAAAGAAATATAAACTTGACTGTAGTAATTGAAATCCTATTCCGTATTGATTGGATGGTTTGTTTCCACTGGAGAGCTTTGTTCTTTTGGGCACTGTTTGAGAGTGAAGATTAATTTTCCCACGGGAGAAATAAGCTTTGAATAAGTCAGCTAAAATGGATTGTACTTATGTGCACCATGCATCTATAGGAGAAACAGAAGACGTTTACATGCTCCCTGAGGAGGAACCATGACAAGCAGACAATTAACCAATTCCCCTGGATCCCCAGATTTAAAGAACCACGTAATGGCTTAATTGAGTTGAGTTGCTGAGAGTGCGGCACTGCACTGAGATTCGTGCTGTGAAGTGTGCGATTCCCAGAGGCATCCATCAGGTTTTAAAGAATTGACTTTCCGTGCTAATTGACCCAGATGTGCTTGATTTTACCTCACAATCTCCACTTCATTCAATTACTGTTAAAGAGAAGGGAATGAGAAAAAAGGGGTCTATTTGTCTCATGTACTATATTAAAAGGAAGCTTTCCTAAAGCAACATTCTGTAGTGCTGAACAAATCGTTCAGCTTGAACTGGAGCAGCATTTATTCCACTTCTTTTCATTTATTTCCCAAATGACCGAGCATGTATTTTGTAAGGACTAGAGAGTATTCCTTAAGCCACTCTGCTTGGCAAAGGAAGCATAGGCTGCATCACCAGAAGAATGAGGGCAGTACAAATGGGTGGATGGTGTCTGGCCAGTCTGATGAGGCAGGGCTGAGCAGCACATTGTGAGGGCTGTGCACTCTCATGGCTTGGTGGAGTGCTGGCACACCCGAATAATCAATAAATGGAGCAAAAATCAAGGTTTAACTATTTTCGTCTTCAAGAAGGCAAGGAGCCAAGTTTGAGGAATAAGCTTTGCAATGTGAATTAGCAGCTGAACTCTTCCATGTACCAGGCCAGTAGGCACCTCATTTTGGCAAGCTATGGTCAACTTTTATGTGTGTGCAAACATCCCTGGAGCACACAGAGCAATTAGTGTAGGACTGAGGTTCCCAGTGCATTCTATGGGTGTGCAGAACCAGGGGTTTTGTTCCTTGTCAGTTCACAAGCCTTAATTCATTTACAAATCAAGTATCTTAATGTGGTGAGGACTGAATCCACCTCTCTAACTACATTCCTGGAATACTACGAAGGGCTTTCTTTGGTAAGGAAGCTGCTGTCTACCTGGTTAATGATTTCAGGCTTACTTCAAATAGCACCAGAAAGAGGCATGTAGAGGAGCTTCTGTATATTTATATTTAAACAAGATGTGTACCACTGAAATTAGTGGAGTTCATCCGAGTTTGCATAGTTCTGCATGGGGAGCAGAATTTAGCTCCTGATGCATGTGATAAGCTATGTGTTCTACCAACCAGTCAAGTTATGGAGCTCTGTTGTAAGGTGAAGATGCTCAAGGAGTTTACTTCTTCGTTAAGGGTTGTATGCCACATATGGTCAGTGTGGGTTTTTTTTTGCTGCTGTTTTCTTTTTTCCCTTAGGAAGGCTCTCCTCCAAACTGCTGAATCATACTGCAACCATAGACACAGTGATTTTTCAGAATTTGAATCATAGTTGAGTTCTCTGGATATCAAGCTGTGAAGCCACACATGGGCTCAGCAGTTTGGCAACCACCAAGTGCAGCTTTGGCAGTGAATATTCACAGTCCAGATGTTGGCAGGTTCAGCCACAGCACACAGCATGTTAGAATAGAGCAACAACATTACTGAAAATTGCTGTTTACTCTTCTTAACTTAAATACCATGGTTTGTACTGTTCTTGATGATTTAGCCTGGATATTAAGAACCAGACTACTTTAAATCTGTATCCCATCCTAGAAGAAAGTCTCATGTAACAAACCCACATCCAGTGAGAAACCTTTTTTTGGAGATTTTGCTCTTGCATTCTTCCTGCCAAGGTCTCCTGTGTGCTGTCCCAGTTAGGCTGACTTCTGAAGTCAGTTATAGACATATCCAGGATTAACAAAAACATCATGACCCTGTGAAACCAGAAATAAGAAAGTCAGGGTGGTATCTGAGATGTGTGATATGATCATGTCACAAAAGTAAAAAGGACTTGAGGATTTAAGGACAGGGAGAAGAGGTCTTGGAAAAAAAAAAAAAGGGCTTCCTAGAGTCCATGCCATGGAAAAGAAAACAGTTCTGTTGTCTTGGCATGGAAAAAGACTTGAAAATGAGAAGAGCAGCAGAAAAATATGAAGGAAACAAGACAATTTTTTTTTGGTTTGGGTTTGTTTTTTTTTTTTTTTT